>JAPMOR010084553.1:0-42585 GCA_026543865.1 Argiope aurantia | reverse complement strand
AATTATATAAAAATTATAACTTATATAGGGAAATTCACGAATATTAAAAGAAAAAAGTGCTTGCTAAATTGAGGACCCAGAAGTAGAATAACTTATAACATTATTTGCATCAATAAAACTTCCGCAATACATAATTGTTTCATATTCTTTACCATTTATTACCAAAAACATTATACCTTAACAGATTGCAATGAAATGCATTAGGCAGCACATTTCAAATGAATGTTTTGTTCAGCCTTTATTAATTATGTTTTACATTTCTTTATACACCATTTATGGTGTCTCAACAAACTGCTGTGTGAGTGAAATGTTGCCAACATATGTATATAATATAAACACACTCAAACAATAAAAATATCGAATGTTCAGAAACAGCATACCTATAAAAATTTAAAGAATTGTTTGATCTTTACTCAATTTATACAAGTATTTCTATGTCGCATTTTTTAGATAAACTAACAGTCTTTTAAAATATTACAGGAAATGCGTTTCAAAATACCTTTATAAAACAATTTACCTTTAAAGGCTCTGAAAGAAATGTTAAAAAGTGCGCATATTCACCAGAGAAGAGAAATCTAAGTCCGGATATGGGGTGGAATATCAGAGATCCATTATCTCTCGAGACAGTTAGACGTGAAACGGCATCCGATGTGCCCAATTAACTGCTTATAAGATCATTTTCCGATGCCGAAGCTAATAAAACCGAAAACTGGCATAACTCTCTCAACAATTTTCACACTGGAACCTCGACTATGTTTATGTTTGGAGGGCTAACGTATTCAGCGTAGGAGAGGTCATAAAAATGCCCTGCCTCGAAGTATAACACTTCCAAAAAACCAAATAGCGAACCGAAGCATTTGCGAAAAGTAAGAATATAAGGCAGCATAAGGAAGGTTGGATTCTTAAGTCATCAGATGGGAAGTCCAGGAGCTTTATGCTTTCTGGAATTACGTCATAAAAAGCACATGTGACGCCCTTCAAGTTTTCACTGATGGATAAGGAGCTATCTTATCTAATGGAATGGTCTGAAGTGCCTTTTCCCTTTAGCCTATTGCACAAACCAGTGGTTATTCAGCATTTGTGTCCATGGACAATTGTCTAGATTTGGTTTAGCGTTTGAGACAGTCAGATTACTCAAGAAAATGATCATATTTATAGCTTTGGAGTTATGGAATTTACTAGACTGGAAGATTCGATGAAGTTGACTATCTTTGAATCAGTTGGAATTTAAGTTTCCATTCGAAATTTAGTGTTTTTAATGAAGATTTAGTATTATTTACAGGGTCACTTAAATTCAATTATACTAGTACTATTTAGATGACCGCCATTGAACAATTTCAAGGTTTGATTTCATTTTGGTGTCATAATATCTCTTCTTATTAATTTGTTAGAAATAATTATTTTATTTATTTATTAGAAATAAAAATATAATGCACTAATATCGATAGAAGTAATATAATTGTCATTTCCTCTTAACAGCTAAGACTAACTTTTTGAGTTTTGTAATGCTAATTAATTAATTCAATATAAGATGTTTTGTTTAATATGCGTAGAACTTTGATTTTTTTTTCTTATCAATATACAATTAATTATAAAATAAAAAGTGCCTGTATCTACTAATTAAATTACTTATGTTTTCATTTAAACTTAAAGGCTTTATTTATGACAATAGTATCAGTTTCAGTGGTTCTTTTTTTTATTATTATTGCCATTTAAAAAGGAAGCTAAATATAATTTTCTTAAACTCAGTTGAAATTACTGAAAAAAGTTAATAAAAATTTCCTTAAAATGAAATCAGTCTTATTAAATATAAAATTAAAATTTTTCTTAGAAAGAATATTTAAGAGAAAGAAAATATCATTCATTCACTGAATTTTGGAAATTTAAAGGTATAATTTGAAACGGTAATTTTCATGTAGATTTTCTATAAATATATCGTTTACCATTATGATTTTAAAAATAACAACGCTTTGATGCCGTTTACGACATTTAATACTTTTGCATCTTTAATAGAATAAGTGATTTAAAGAGAGGTATGAGAAACGGAAGTAAGAGGTGATGCATAATTACTGCAAGGAAGATCATACAGCATCTAATATGAAAAGTAGCTTTAAATGTACCTACCTTACTTCTTAAGTATCTTCTGAATAAATAAAGAATGCACGGGAATCAAAAAGGGATCTTTACATTTATCACATATTTAAATGAAACTTCCAGAATAGTTATATTTTAATTATTAAAAGCATCTACGTATTATTGCAGTGCAGTGGAAGTCAAAGAAATAGATTCAAGAGCGCTTAATTATATGAGAATACAAACTTAAATCACAAGTAAAATGAATTAAGAGAAAGGTAATAATGTTTTGATTATGAACAAACGGCGATTTACTTTTCTTCATAAAATATATTTTAAAAGTATTCTACTTGATTAAAATGGTTTATGCGACAGTGCAATAAAATAAATTCTGGACGAAATCTGATAAATGTTCAATAATACTTGATAGATGAAAATAAAGAATGTTCGATTCTATTTTAATTAAAAACATCACCCATACGCAAAAAAGTAAAGTGATCTTTCTTAAACTAATGCTATATCAATATTCTGTTAACATTAAAATAGCAATTTTTATTAAATTTATAAAAAAGTTATAGTTATAATTAAAAAAATATCAAATTTATTTCTTTTATTTTAAATCTAAAGTATCGGTTTAAAAATCGTTTGAGAAAATTGCAAAAACTCAACATTTACAATCGATTCACTTATCGTAAATATACTACGTATAATTTTTAAGAATATTTTATTTTTCTGATTTTATTTTTGAGAGATATTTCACTAATTTTCAGCTCCAGTTTTTGTCTAAACTTCTCAGATAAGTCACATTTACTCTGAACATTCCAAAATTAAAGCAAACAACATGCAAATACAAACTACTCCATAAGAAATTTCAATTTTAAAAAATAAAAGTGCTTAAAAACACGGATAGTAGATCAGTTATTCTAAGATGTACATAAAGCAATTTAATAATATTTTAAACTTTAAATAGAAAGTACTTTTTCAAACAGCTATTTCAGTTGCTTTCATTTTAATTCTTAAAACCTCTCAAACCGAATGAAAAACTAATTCTGTAGCAGTTTAGGCAGAGTACTAAACAATAATTCAAGAAAAAATATATTAGCCACATTTTATTTAATCTCTTAAAATAATACTAAAAAAATTAAATATTTAAAAACATAATATTGTTCAGTAATGAATAAAAGCATTTATAGAGAACTTTTAATATAATTTCGAAAGCTGTTTCAATTATATCAATTATCAGTCATTTTAAGCATTAAATAAAACATACTTTTGCTAACAGCTAATGCTGTGACGATAAAACTGCAAGTTGCATAAATCCATTAATAACGTATAGTTACTTTTATATGAAAAGACTCAATATTAAGAAAAACGTTAAGAAGTAACTAATTTAACTATTCAATATGATTAATATGGACTGAATTTTAAAGAAAAATCAATTTTTCAGAATTTAGTCCATAAAGTTATTTTATTTTTAACTCTTAATCTTTTCTAAGCCTAACATAAAAGTCACATACTTTAGGAGCTTATAAACAGCATGTTTTTAACTTTCGAATCATTTATCATAGAAGTTTTCTTCCACCTACTTGCTGCTATTTAAAACGAACGTTAAAAGATGGTGCTTGTTCCTATCCATAGATTTTAGACATACTCACTACGCGCTACACATAAAGCATCAATATCCGCATACTCCATCAACGTTAGCACCTGGCAGGTCCCAAGGCTCCTATTTCACAACATTGATTCATCTATCAAGCTTCTGTCTCTATATAAACTCGCTACACCTCATTTTTTATAAATCCAAATAAAAATATCTCCTGTTCTATCAAGAGAAGATAAGTTTATCCCGAACGTTGACTTTTGCCGTTGTGTACCGTGAAATTTAATACCGCTTTAAAAATTTACCGAGAATTCTAAAATGTGTAACGGTTGAAGTAACTGTAAAGCAGCTTAACATCGAAAATTAATTATCCCTCATCTTACAAAAGAAAAAAAGATAGTCAGGTTTAAAGATAAATTTAATAAAATACAGCAAGAATTGTGTCTGATCTAAAAAGTGTAATAGGTATAAAAGTTATGAAATTGTGAAAAATAAATCTAAAACTTATGTATTTTCATGGTGTTATAACTATTTTATACTATTTTTAAATCAAGAAATGCACTCTTATATATATGAACTAATATAAAATAATACATAGTAATTTTTCTGGCTAAAAATATCCTATTTAAATGCCTTTCAATTGTAAGAATTTGTATAAAATCAAGTATATGAAGCAACGTGTAACCGAATATTATCCTTTTTATAAACAAAAGTTTTTTTTTTTTTTTTTGCAATGCTTCGATTGGAAAGCATTACAAGCAGAAATTTTATAAGGAGGTATCATTTACAAATCAAATTATTTTTTCCATTATTGGTCGAAAATTGTTAGAATTAATGCTGTCTTAAACAAATAAATGCATTATATTTTTATTATCGAAGCAATTATTTTGTCTTCAATTTAAGTTCAGTTTCATATTTAGTAAATGGATAATCTAATAAAAAATTTTCAGTTAAATGTAGCATTATAAATAAGATACAATTTTATGCGCATTAAGTTAAAATGTTTTGTGAAATAAAAGATTATCCTTTTAGTTAATGCAGCCATTGTTTCTCCAAAATGAAAATATTTTATACACATAGTTCGTTCATTTTAAGAATTTTAATTTAGAAGAATTTCGTTCTTTAAATAATATATTTTCCTAGAAGCATTTTCTTTCCGAGAATGAAACGAATTCATCAAAAGTTTTATCAAAGATTCCAAGAATATATGAATTTTAATCAATTTAATGCGTAGTTATTAATAAATAAGCAGCAAGACCACTTTTAATTTTAATTAAAAAGGCTTCAATAGAAATTAAATAGCAGAATTTTGCTTTATCAGAGATTTCAAGAACTTATGAATTTTAATCAATTTAATGCGTAGCTATTAATAAATAAACAGCAAGACGACTTTTTATTTTAATTAAGAAGACTTTAATAGGAATTAAATAGCAACATTTTAATAAGTTTTAAAATTTTCTATTAAAAAATTCATGCTCACTTATTAAACAGAAATGGATCTAATGATACTCTGTTTCACATTTCATAAGAATATATGAGAAATTCCAAAGAATTTGTGAGCTAAATATATTTGTGAGAAAAAATAAACAACAATTGCGCTCTTTTCCATCCAATGAAAAAAAATTTTTTTTTCCTGTTCTTGATTTTTTTAAGTTCAAGCATTATTTTGATTTGAGCAATGAAAAGAAATAAACTTTTACAAATAATACAAAAGCGAAAAATATAATAGTGTTAAATCTATAAAACCCAAACCTTCAGTAAAAACTGTGATTTAAGTCTAAACTTAGGGCACTAAGTCAGATGACGGAAATTTATATAGAAAGAAAATGTCGGGAAATACACGAACTAAAAGGAAAAAATACAAAAAATTGAAAAGCTGGTTGAGAAAATGTTCAACAAAATAGAATGGCACACATAAGACCTTAAAAAACACCATAGCTCAACACCTTTAACAAAATATAGCCACAATTTCTGTTAAGACCTGCTCTGATCCTACTTCAACTGTGAATAGAGGTCAGACAGAAAACCCTATTTTGACGCGTAGTTTTACTTATGTCCATGTTACCAGATTTGGCGATTGAGCGTGTTTACTTGCGTTTCTTTTCCAAAGAATAGCGTGACATAAAAACAAACTAAAAGAATAGAAAAAAAAATTCCGTCGTCCAATATTTTTAGCCAACGAAATTTATCCGGAATATGAGTTTTTTTCCCTTTCCGATAAAGACCGACCTACATTCTTTTTTTTATTTATTTAAAAGCGAATTGCTTACTTACATAATTTACTTACTTAATACTTTACTTAGATTAATAATTCTCAAACCTGAGATTGAAAGAAAAATAATACATGCAAAGATAAATTATTTATTCATTGTTTATAAGTTGTAATAAAAATTATATTTCTTTTTTTCATTTCGGACTTTTAGAATGTTTCTAAAAGTCAAAATAAATTTGATTAGGCAGTTTTTAGACTAGTTTACACACGTAATTATTCATACTCCATATACGTATTTATCTGAAATTTTCTGTATTTAAGTAGTTTTCAAAAAATAAATGACTTGATTTTTTTAAATGTCTTTATGCAAAGAAAGATATAGTCAAGGCAGCTATGCACTTTTCGTTAGAAAAATACTATTACCATTAACGGTTAAACTTAAATAGAAATTACTGATAAATGTACTAAATTTTATAATATTTGATGAATGCTTTTATAAATTTTTTTTTGAATCCGACTACCACCGGAGTAGTGTCCTTTAGTGTTAGTATAGGGGCCCTAATTTGAAAAAGCAAAAATGGTCACAGTTGGAATAAATTGTAAGAGGGTTCCATCATTATCTGCAGTGCCGAGATCCCCAGGTTAAGGCTGCGCTTGCATATGATTAAAAAGTAGCCTGCTTCCAATATATAAGCTAGGTCCGAGTTTTACTGGGGAGGGGGGGGGGGGGGTTGAATCCCAGGATATAAGTCGGAAAATTGCAGGCTCAATATGGGATTGTGTATAGCAATGCATGAGAATTAGTCACAATTGTTTGATTTCGTTATTTCAATTCACTTTATAAAGTAATGCATTATACCAGTGTGTCCTGATATTATTAAATTCACCGTCCACTTTACACAATATTTCCTACTGTACTCGCCTCTTTTATGATGAATTAGAATAACATAAATTAACAATTCAATTCACAAACTTCACATTTAGTTTCACATTAATATTAAACACTTAGAAAAGAAACATAGGGAATACAATCATTAACATACATAAAAAAAAATTGTTTCGGAAAGCTACGACATAGTAGAGATTTCGGATACCTACATTCTTTTATTTTTACCAGTGATATTCGGATTTGGACTGAAGCCTCCGGTAAAATAGGTATACTCGACTCTTTCGGAGACTATAAACAGAGAGCAAATGCACAGAGAGAAGGCGAAAAAACTCGAAAGAAAATCGGCACAAAAAAGGAAAAATAAAGATAAGGCGTAAAAGACTCAATCTTAGGTATATGCTGAGTTACTCTTGAGGATAAGGTTATAAATATAAATATAAGTTCGAGCCTTTTTTTCTCTTCAACTACTGCAAAAAAATTGGTAGCACGTACAAGTCATCAAAAAATTACGAAAGAAGATGAAATGCAAAAGATGAATCAGAGATTAAAATAACAAAAAATTTGGATTCCTTTGCATTTGCAATATTATTCATTGTGAAATGAAAGAAAAGTACTCAAAAATCAGTGGTATGTACTATGGAATAGAATGATTTATATTTTTCCCCTTAGAAAATCTAATACCATATGATGCTGACTTTATTATATGAATGCAGAGATGGTGATTTGCATTACTAGATTTCGTTTCTACGTTTTGAATTTGGGTGTTAAGGTGTAAAAGGTTATGCACAAAAATATAGCAACCATTCCCCCTACTTTGTATATATTTTATATATTATAGTTTAGTTACTTTATATTTTCAGTGAGATTGCAAAACAATGAAAAATTTATGGAAGAAATTCAAATATTATCAAATGTTCAAATGTTAGGATGAATCATACGATTTATTTGTTTATTTGTTGAAATAATACTTTAAGAAAAACTTGCATATAATATTAAACTTGCATATATTAGAAAATTTTATGGCTGATATGTAGACTATATAGGTTTGCAATTTTGTTAATATCAATATAAGAATATATGAATACAAAAATCTATTATATTTGAAAAGACCAAATTTTTTTTCTGTCATTACTTCATTTCTCATGGAGTTTTGACACATACTAAATTCATTGTTATTAAGTCGTTATAAAAGTATTTTCCTGTTTAATCAGAGAATGAAAAATAAAACAATTCATCTGCATTAAAGAAAATATTAAGGAAATTTATGCAATAGAATTTTCATTATGTTAAAGGGCTTGTTATCAGTAATTTTATACGTTAAGAAGTTTAAACTACTAAAGAAATGAATGATTCGAATATGAGAGAAAATTTTTCATGACAAGTTTATTCTTATACACATTAAAAACGAATATGAATTTCAACTTGAGTAATAGAAATATGCTTTTTTGATTATTTTTCTTGTTTTCTTAGGGTTCCCAAATTATAACCTAATTATGTATCTATAGTATTTATAAACAGCAGAAGCCGCACAAAAATAGAGAATCAAGGAGATTGTTTTTGTAAAATAGAAATTAATGAAAATGATTGTTCACAAATTTTCAAATGATAGTAAACAAAAAATAATTTGAGTACCTACTTTAATTTGTAACATTTCACAAACATTTTAATGCAACACATGATATTTATTATTATACTTCAATCAGTAAAAAAAATTGCGTATGACACTTTTATTTTTGCAACTTTAAAAAATTTGAATATAAGAAGTCTGATAGCCCTACGAATGCCATTTTCTTGGGTTCTCGAAGTGAGTATTTTCTGCCACATCTTTTAAAATATATGAGTAATCTTTACCTTTTTCTATTATTCCGTTGAATTTTATTGAACTATTATAGGGTCGTGCATATTTACAATGAACTCCGTCTCGAAATTATTTCTGAAATCATTGTATTTAAATAAAAGGTTTTTTTTAAAAAAATCTGAAATCATTGTATTTAAATAAAGATTTTTTTAAAAAAATCTGAAGTTGAGTTAAATTGCCGATGTTTAAAAACAGCCAAGTGGAACAAATTTGCATGATCCTTGACAGACATCAGTTTTTATAAATCAAAGGTTTGAAATTAGAAATGACTAGATAATTGTGTAAATATTATTTAGCCAGAGACACAGGCATACATATTCTTTTCTAAGGATAAAGTCGGTGTCTGTAAATGGACTAAAATCCTTTATGATTATAAAGAAATTTATTTTAAATTTCAGAAAAACCGAATAATGCATCAGAAATAACTATAACATATGAAACAAAGTAAATTCGTTAATATAGTCCCTTGTATATAGTTGAAAACAACTGGAAGTAAAGGAGGATAAGTAAGTTGAGGGTTGAAATAGGGGTTTTACATATATGGTGAATAAGATTAAAGACTCCTCCGCCCTAAATATAATATAAATAAAGCTAGTGCTCATAAAAATGCTGAATATCGGTGCAGATTGGTAAATTTTACAATATAGATAATGAATGATAAAAAAAAGATATATAATATACAAGAAAACAAGTGCACAATTTTTATTATTAGCATGAGTCAATCATCTTCAAATATGCCAGAATTCAATTATTTCATTGGTATTCGATTATCATCGACGCTTATAATCGCTTTTATTTTCAAATGGCAATTTCATTTAAACCTTTAGGGTTAAACATTACTATGTTAAAGCATTGCCATTCCTGCTTTCACTGTTAATTTTACTGGGTTCAGGAATACATACTACAGATACTATTTTCTTATTCTACTCTCTGCTTCAAATAGCGCTAGGTAAATTTTAATTATTATTCAGAAGAAGGGTAGAAATGTAAGTACAGAATAGTGTTAATTACTTTTACGCTTACAAAGGTTTATTTTTATAGTTTTATTTTCCTTTCAATATATTTTCTAAAACTGAAAGGTTCCATTTTAAAATAAATATGCTTCTAAAAACAGCTACGCAACCAAGCAATCAAGACTCGGGTACCAAAAATATTGAAGTATGTATAAAATGTACTTTATTATGCATAACGAGATAGCATCTATCATTTGCGTGAAACGTGGTCAAAATTTCTTAGCATCAGCAAAATATTTATTAGAGATGCCAGTAGTAATAAACAAAATATGAACTACACCTTTTTTGCAAATGTTACTTTTACAGGGCATATGTATTATCATGCGGTACGCAAGAGAGTTACATTTTTGGAATAACATCCAGAAAAATAAACTACGAAGCACACTAAATTTTATTGTTTTAAATTCTTCACGCAACATTTACCCATTTGGATAGACGAAATAAGATCATTGTATTCCCATGAGCATTAATATAATACACAGTCCTATTTTAATACATTTCTAGTAGATATTTTTTTACACAAATAAATTCTTTCTGTGCGTCATTTCATCTTTTCCGTTTGGGTCTTATGGGAAATTACCACTTTTCCCCGGATCGATCCCTTCCCTCCGAACTATACATGATACCGAAAGCAAAATATAAAGATATAATATATAATATATAAAAAAGTGCAGGAAAAGAAACTAACAACAACTTGAAATAGTAGAGGGCAAAAAATACGTATAAAAACGTATAGACTTTTTTCTACATTTTGCTGGGAGAAACGTGTCTCAACGTGAGTTGCATTTTGAAGTAGTAAGGGTTACAGGATTAAAATTCATTTTTGTCGCCAAGATTTAGAATTTGATCGCCAACCTTTGAAACTCCCAAGAACTCGAGGTCTTCTAAAGTGATAAATAATAGTGAAATAATTGCTTTTTTCCTAGAGATTTGAAATTTTATTAGAATTGTCAGTTAAGCATGTATTACCTCTCAGAAACGAATAATAAACTTCTATTTACGATTGTAATTTTCTGAGATTTGATTTATATAATTTTGAAACGTAGAGATACAAAAAGGAGAGGCAGATATATAATATGTCTGAATAAGAACAGTTAAAAAAAATATTTTCCAATAAAACAAAATCAAAAATGAAAAAAAAATAAGTGGCAGAGTAATCTTATTTGCTTTAGTTTAGTTTAAAAATATATACCATTTTCTGTCAATATATTTTACAATGAATGTCATAAACGCTTGATACAATATATATACGAATAATTTTGTGCTTTATAAACGAATTCTATCTCTTTTACAATTAACTGTACTTCTAAGAGCATTAGGCTTTTAGCAGTTAGAGAAAGAAAAATTTCTTTTAAAGCAATTTTAATTTAGAGATAATTTATTAGAATATAATACTGAAGCATTATCATAAACTGATTATATGGTATCCCTTTTAAAGAATTAGAGATAATTTCTTTCAAGTTATGAGCTTCTTGACATATTTGTTTAAAATTTGAGAACAGTTACATTTGTTCCATGTCACAAGTTAATTAAGCTGTTACACGATTCATAATTAAAATATTTCAGAGATAGAGTTACTAATTAGCTTCGTTGTTAGAACTTTCATTGCATTTAATATTTCTCATTTTTAAAAATATCTACTAAGTAAAGCATCTAACATTTAGCAAAATATAAGAAAACACATAAAATACATTTTAATTGAGCGTCATTAAGAATGTCTTTCTACAAGAATGAGTGAATGATTATTATTATTATGTATTTGAACATTTTACAAGGAGGGACAAAAATATTTTTTCTGCGTATTACCAATATGATGGTCATATTTCTATCTCAATATAGGTTTTGTTTCGTTGCTAATCTTTAAGTCTCTTAACGAATTGTAGATTGATAAGATTTAATCCTTCTCTCTTTGTACCACTGCATGTAGGATAATCAAATTCATTACTAGTGAGAAAAGACAAGAATTTGTAAGATCACAGGTAAAAATATAAAGGGGAAGGGACGTTACCTTCTACCATCTGAAAAGAAAGAAAAATAATCTTGTTTTTTCTTCACACTCATTTTAAGAGTCCATTTAAAAATAATATAACCCATATTAGATATATCGGACAATTCCCTTAAAAATAATTGAAATGCTAAATATAAAATTCATAACTCTTAACTCTTATGCATCTGCCAACACAGATACAACCTCTTTAGAGGATATAAGACACTGAAAACAACACTTAATAGCAGTAAAAAAAAAGTAATAAAGATTCAAACAATTTAAACAAAACTTCAGCAGTACTAAAGTACAACATAAAGATACCAAAATTATAAACCGCAGCAAACAAAGTTTCAAAACGCCTTTCAGATCTTTTCAAACACGAGCTGTGATATTCTGAATAGAGTAACAATGTATCAGTTATTCAAAGTGACATATTAAGCTTGAACTTTTAATGAGTCTAAGCGCTCTCGGGCAATGGTAAGTTGTGGGAACTTCGCAAATAGAAGAGATCACATGCAAATAATGAATTCAGGAAGAACAGAGTTAAAACTAATTGCAACTGCTCACAAGATGCGAATAGATTTTTCGACGTAAATTACGCATCACGATATGTATCCTTTGTAATTATATGAATCTAACAACCAGGCAAGAGAGAATGACTTGGATACAAGCTTTTTCATCCTCGAAATTAGAACAGCAAGGAGCTTTGCACTTCAGGCTAAAAATAAACTGTGCTATTAAAGAAGTGAAATACGAAACGGATAATTAGAAAACATTTTAAAAAGAGAACTGAAAAGCAGGATGGTTAAAAGATCTTGAACAGAAGACTTTGCTTCTAAAGAAGGTTAAGATTTTTTTTTATGTGGTAATATAGACTATTAATATCACGGAGGCTTTCAAGAACAGTATAATTTTTTAATACATAATCATTTGTTAAATAGTTATTTTTTTTTCTAAAATCGATAAAAAGAGTTTGGGTTCAAAATAAGCTAGAAATTATTTGACGAATAATATAAGATGCATATACGTAATATTTTACATTTCATAGTGCAAGTGAAAATTTTGTGAGAAATACAAAGTGGTTGAGAAGTTCGGAACAAGTTATGAAATCAAAATTTTACTAAGGAGTAATATGTTAAATCGATCGTTCCCTATTTAGAGGCGCAGTTGCTAGAAGACGAACCTCACTTTTCGCAATATCATTTCTGATCACCTGCATTAAGCACTATTTCTTATATAACAAAACAGGAACAACAAAAAGGCTTGCTTAATGCTATATAGGTAATCTATCCTAGTCTGACAGCCGAGTTACTACAGGGAGGATGGTACAAATCTTGAGCTATTATTCTGAGAAATGCCTATCCTTTGAAACATATTGCTGAGTCAATGGCTGAAATGTGTTACAAACTGTAAATTGCACTACTAACTAATCATGGCTTTTTTGAAAAAAATAATCAATTTTCACTTCCAACTTACGTATACAAATGACCTCTCTTTAAAAATCAGTCAATAACAAACGAATGATACTAAAGTTTCTTTAAACTTCTGATTCACTCTGCATTTAAATACAAACCATAAAATGGTTTAAATATGGTTTATGCAGGATGAATGTTTTATGATACTGTTTATTTTGAAGTTACAAAAGGGTTACTTAAAACGAATTTTGTATTTTTAAGCCCTGATCAAATAACGTGAACTCGAATTCAAGCCTTTGCCTAATTTCATTTAACTCCCACTACTAAGACATGAAAGCGTTTGTTTCATGAAAGCAGATTTTAAAACAGCATGGGCATTATATATTTGTTTAGTATAATATTATACTAAACAAGTATAATATTATACTTGTTTAGTATTTAGTATATAATTTAGTATATAATTTTCTATATTTTATGAAATATTGTAAGTTTGCAATTTTTAAACAGCACGATTTTGAAACATGAAAACTCCGGATTCCTGTGTTATCTCTGAACTAATTTACAATATAATATTTTGAGAAGGTTAATGAAATATTGACATAATCAGTGTAAATGCTGAAGACTTCGATTATTCCTTTCCTCATACAACTTTATTTTATATTATATCAAATATGCGAGTAATGATTCTCGTGCTAAGCAAACGACACTGAATATTTTTAGGATGTCTAGAGTCATTTACGAGCATTTTGCGTTCAACTTAAGTATTGTATGAAAGTAAACATTATAATAATGTAAACTAAATTATAAAATTCAACTTTCTACTTTTAATTTATTAAATTTATTTCAAACCATATTGTTCTGTTATTAAAGTAGAAAATCAGAGTCATTTAAAAATCTACTCTCGTTACGTATACGATTTAATGTTCTTTCAATGATGACAATCAATTAGAAGCTTGTTTTCAAATTCTTTTTTATAAATTTCTGTAAAAAGGCGAGAACGATTTATATTCTTTTTTCTCTGATAAATTGTTCTTTTATCACCTGATAGGATAACTAATATTTATATATGCTTCCATTTATCATTATCTGCCTTCAGAAGTACGAATAATAAGTAAGCAAATAACAAAACTGTAGGTTGGAAAGAAATCCGCTTGGATCAAAGAAATCGAAAACAGGGATATCTTAAATTAAGCATCTTCATTGCATTACACATTACAAACCTGCACAACAATGAGCTAGAGGGGAGGAACTGTGTGTCTGTAGTACGAATCCAAGCCCCAACACAACTATAGCTTCCCTTATCATTACTTATCCCAATGACAGTTGATGAAAAGAACTGCTAGCCACCCATAGTTCATATCTATTTCCTTTGAGTTAAAGTCAATAAAAATAACAATAGTACCAAAAATGAAAGTACTGTTAGCCAAGTGTTCCGTCATAAAAGATTTATTTCGTGGTTTGACGTAATGTGTTATTCTCCTTCAAGGCTTTAGGTCGAGTTTTGTCCAGTGGGATTCACCACTTCTTCAAAGCAGGGATTCTTCATTTGTCTCATCTCTTCCTAACAATGAAGTCGGCTAGCATCGAAATGGAACCATGCACGAATGGAAAGTCAACGGAATGATCAAATTGATTTCTTTATTTGATGCGGTTTCTTCTATTGACTTTTGTGGTATTGTTGAGTGATCTTAACGATGCGGTTTGTTTGTACCAAACGTAGTGTGCTTTTATGCAATCTGAGGTCCCGTTGGGATATTAATTAGTTGCTTTAAGATTGCGGATTTTTTAAAAAACTTTCATC
Source organism: Argiope aurantia (assembly GCA_026543865.1). Lineage (NCBI taxonomy): Eukaryota > Metazoa > Arthropoda > Arachnida > Araneae > Araneidae > Argiope > Argiope aurantia. The sequence continues at coordinate 27,737 of JAPMOR010084553.1, read as the reverse complement.
TTTTAGTCTCGTTATTTTAGAACTTTCATAGAAAATATATTGAATACTCAAAGTATATTACAGTGTTGTGAGACATTTTTACAGAATAAGATTCGTCAGAGGAATTTGTAAACTTCAAAAGTCAATAAAATTGCTGGTTACGTTCCATCTGAGATACACAAAAACTTCTTTAATAATTAAACAGAATTGAATGTAACTATTTGTGTTGCTAATTACTGATAGGAAATTCTACATGATTTGGAATTCCAGTGAATATTTTCTAATTACTGAGGATCATTCTATTTCTAATATAATTTTGTAATAAATCTGAAACATCGAAAAAAGAAACCGTTTCTTCCCTCATGTTTTATTCTTGTCAAGTTGATCCGTTTATTTAAATAAACTTATTTCATGTCTTTAAAGACGAAGAATTTTAGTTGATTTTTTCCTTATTTCCTCAGTTTGCTAGAATTTTAAAATTGTGCACACGTGTGTGCTTTTAGCAGTGATAGAAGTACACGTGTGTGCACCGAATTAATGCAATCACTGATAATAACTGATAATTTTATCAGTTATTATTAGCGACTGGATTAATTTACCTGAATTTCGATCCCTGACAAGTGATGACACCCTATATTAAATAAGAGAAAAATTATTTAAATTCTCAAGAATTAGGAATTATAAATAAGAGATTAAAGTAAAAAAAAATAATAATAAATTAAAATTTCACTTTTCAGTACATTAGAAAGTAAGTTTTTAAAAACTGCTTTTTGTTAAATTTATTTTATTCATTAAAGAATGAACGTAATTTAATAATTCGAAATACGTTCTGGTATTTTAAAAGATGTCCTTTCCTTTTCGAAGCTAGAATTGATCGCTTTTATGCACATGTTTAAGTTAATCATTTTACAAACGTTGTTTAATAACGTATTTTCATTAGTTTATGCTCTTCAATATTTATTTCGGATAAGTATTTTTTGTAAAAATAATTTTGTTGTCTTTCGTATAAAATAGACGAGCTATCAACATTTTTTCATAATATATTACAAAAAAAAAATGTAAAGTACCATCTTTACTATGAACTTTCCTTTCATTGAAATAAAAGAAAAATTGGTAAAAACCGCTCAAACTCCATCAAAATCACCATACTATTTTAATAACATCTGAAAGAAAGGAAATAATTTTCTTTTTACTCAGCAATTAAATTTACTTTTAATGCACATTTGGACTTCCTTTTTTTTCACATTACAGGTATTTTCCTCTTTATTGAAAGCTGTGCTTCAAGTAAATATTAAAAAAAATATTGGTGTTTAAAATTCGTTTTTTATGTATCAGCCGTTCCAGGTTGAATAGAAAAACATTCCTCAATTTCTCAGAACCCGATTTGGTGGTAAAAAGGTTGATATAGATGTTTTTCGCTTCTTGTTGTTTAATCTCTTTGATAACTTAACACACGTAAATAATTATAATTCTAAGAAACTTTCTAAATTAATAAGTAATTTTTAAATGAATTAAATCTTATTCTTTGAAAATGAAGAAATTCCCTTGTGCTCTAAGTCATAAAAATCCTTTCAAAGAATAAGAATTGCAATATTTTTTTTTTTTTGAAATAATGAAATATTAGTAATCGCTTAAAAAATTAATAGCTTTCATGGAGCATATTTTCTTTAATAAAATGAAAATTATTAGCGACATATCTTTTCATTTAATATTTTCCATCAAATACAATATTATTTGAAATGTACCCTTTTTTTAGTAGACAGAACTACTTTTAAATTCTTCTTGATACTTGGATAGTTTTACATGCTTGAATATTCATCCTTCAAGCAACTGACCACTATTAGGTTTGACAAATTTTACATATATAATCAAACTTGTTTTTTTCTTTCTTAATATAAAATGTTAATTAAATATCTCAATCTGAAAGTTTTATCGCCTTTCAATTTTATATAGCGTTTTGAGGATTTTTTGAAACACTTATTCGTACTTAACATAACGCAAATTATTGGTTCTAGAGTCCTTATATTCTCATTTAACATTGCATAATCCAGAAAAAAAACTTATCCTTCCAGAAAAAACATATAGCAGTGAATTTTGTTCATTTGAGAATTCATGCCCTACATATTTGAAATTAGACAAAGCGAGAAAATGTTTATATTTTTCTGTCCAGATATTGTTTGTAAAATTTCTGTTTATAAAAATTTCCTTCCATTATGGTTCATGAATTTTTCCTATATTCTTACATATTTCATGAAATAAATGTTTTTATTCACTGTAATATAAAACACTGAGGTTTTCTTTTTTTTTCTTTTTACCATTCTGAAAAAAATATCTTTACCTTCCCAAGAGAGCTAATTAACATATTTTCATTTTTCGAGCAAAAGTGACAATTTATTATTTAATAATTCATTCCCATCCATATAATTATTTGCAGACAAGCAAAATGGTGTGAAACCTATATAGTAAGTAGGCGGTGTCTTCTCCCTACTTTCCTGATAAAAAATTCAACGGTACCCTATTCTTCAAAGTTTTCTTACATTTTACCGCTCAGAACATTTCCTTTGCACTCCGAGTACAAAGAATTCCGTGAAAAAAAATATGTCGTAGAGTAGAAAATCTTCAAATTCTAGAAGAATAAAAGGAAATTAAATACAAGAGGAATGATGGTTTTGCGTGTTCTTAGGTTAGGTCTTCGCTTACAGCTATTAGAATCGGTAATAGCTTTCGCTATATCTCATGGGTGCGATTACCACTGATTATTCAAGTCCACCATACCCAGCTACTACCTCCAACCTCTAATTGTATCGAGGATTAGCTGACATGTCAGATTTTAGTTCAGCCTTACCTTCCTTCCACTACTACCTTGCCTTCATCAACTTCAATAATAGAAGTTTTTTTTCATTATTTTTATCATCTTTTTTATCGAGAAGATCGAACAGAAAAATGAAGGTATCTAATGTGTAGCTTTATTTCCTATTTATAGTAAAAGAATTCGATATTCTGCCACAAGAATAAATGGCTTTGTAGTACATGCAAGCGGTGAAAAAATTCTTTTAATCAGACGAATATTTAGAAATTAAAAAAAAAATGTTTTATACACCAAAAATGGTCAAAAAATATCCTTAAGAGTTAAAATGTCATTTTAGATAATATTCAAAATTTTATGTGAAGTTTGCTTATAAAATTAAAAACAATATATAAAAAGTTTGTTTCAGCAAAATGAAAAAATAAAGCATTATTTACACGAATCTCATAAATTCGAGAAAAAAAATCAGTTTTAAGAGGAAAAGGGATTGGTTAAAAGGAGTACTCGTGTTAAGCCAGTTCTTAGTGATTTCTTAACTTCTTTCTATGTCATTTCAACTTTCAAGTTATATATGTGATAAATATATTTAAACAAATTCGGGTACACTACAGAAAGTAGAAGCTTTGCTTAATTTTACTATTAAAAGTTCAGATAGCTTGATTTATAATTTTATTGGATTAAATATTAAATTTTCGAAATTATAACAATTTTAATGTATTAACAGAATATGAAACTGTAATGTTTAAAACTGATGAGGCTTAATTTCCATTTATATTTAACCTTCAATTTCATATGTAACCAAAGATCTATTCAGAAGTTTTATATTTATGGATAAGCCAAAAGCTCAAATTTTAAAATTTGATATTATGAAACATTTCATGTAACAATTGCTATCTGCTGGGTGAGAAACATTAAGAGCTTAAACATTCTCAGCTTTACAGCCCTGCTCCTAGAAACGTGATTATTCCTTGTTTGTTAGGATGAGCTAGTGTTGAAGTGGGAACAAGCCTGCCCATTATGTCCTAAGTACAAAATAACAGCAGTTCACAATGATTTATATGTTAAACTTAAATTGCATATTAAAACAAAAGGCATTTTAACTACCAAATTTCAAAGCAGAACATTCGTATGAAGGGCTGAAGAGAAGCTAGTTTAACCTTCAATTCCGTAGCATAAGAGATACTTCCATCTCTTTTAGATTATATTTCTGCGACTTATTTTACATTTTGTCAGTCACGCAACATAACATCGAAATATTTTCTTGTAGGGAATAAAATATTTCTGTCCATTGAGGCTAAATTCTTCAAAATATATCACAGAGACTTAGTGATATGCATATATCAGGTGCATCAATAAACTTGTGTATCTAGCAGTAAATCATTAATTTATTGGGTTGATTTAAAAAGTAATTACTTTATCTGCATGACATGGTTGTTGATCTAAACAGCATTTCTTTCAATTATTGTATTCTTAAAATTTAAACTATGCAAATTTAAATGTTACGCAGATACAAATGATTATATTTCTTACCTTAATATAATGAAATAAAAACAGTTAAATAATATTTTCAACCGTAGATAACGAATAATTGTTTTAAAAAGCATTCAAGCTGTAAAAATGTGAAAACTTTCACACCAAGAGATTATACTTTTTACAATATTTATGAAATGCTATGCCATTTAAACATGCATATTCGCGTTCTCAACTCAAGATTTCAGGACTTTTGCTTTGATCCTAAATATTTTTTTATAAACAATATACCTTTAGGACGCTACTATAAGCCTTTTTCTTAATGTTTCGTATTTTATTTATTAATTTATGCATAAAATTATTAATTTATTAATTTATGCATTTATTTTTATAACATATTTATTTGTTTTATTTTTTCAATTGCTGTGTTTGTAAAATTTAAATTCTGCAAATTTAAACGTTACGCAGATACAAATGGTTGTGTTTTTTATCTTAATGTAATAAGAAAAAAGTAATTAAATAGTATTTTAACCATAAATTATGAATCATTGTTTTTCAAAAGAATTCAAGCTGTAAAAATACGACAACCTCCAACTAAAAGATTATACATTTTACAATATTTATGAAATGTTATGCCAATTAAGACATGCGTATCCACGTTTAAGTTAGCAACTCAAGCTTTCATACTTTTGCTTTGACCTTAAATATATTTTTTTATAAATGCTATACTTTTAGAACGCTAATATAAGTATTAAATATATTTTTAATACAATGTTACGCTTACATTACAATGTTTATAATGTTAAATATTTTATTATAGTGTTAAATAGGTTTCTGATATATTTTTAATGCTTCTAATTTTATTTACTAATAAATGCATTAATTGACAAGTCCACTTAGTATGAATTTATATTTATTCTATAGTAGTATTAATGCTAATAATATTTATTTGTATGCATTGTGTTTTGAGAAATTTTCGATGGTTACTACAAATTTACAAAACAACAGATGCACTATATTTCAATCTATTATTTGTCTGTTCTACTTTAAGAATTGATACACCATAGATAAGATTAATGTCGCATCCTGCAATTCTTAGATATTGTAGACTCACATGTTCAATAAGTAAATTTTCTGACCAACCAATGATAGTTTACAATATATCTCACAAAAATCGAAATTTGCTTGGTATAACTCTTCATTTTAAAAGCAATTTTGTTTCTCCATTTTTAGCTCAATATTCAAAAGTCTATCATTCACACTAAAAAATACAAGACGCCTGTCTGCGAATGCATCTCAATTTATTTATTATTCATTTTATACTTCCACCGAGAACTACGGAATAGGAAAACGATTGTTACATCTGGATATTGCCAATCGATTTGAAATATATTAGAAGAGCATCGGCACACAATCGAATAATCAATTCAAACCGGGCAATCTCAGGATATATTGTTTATGACACAAAAAATCGTTTATAGCGTAAAAATCTGAGATCAAAACATCATAAATCTAAGTTAACACTGCTTTCCGTTATGGGGAACGCTTTTTTTCCCATACACTTTCTTAGCAATATCGGCAATCGTAGGGAAATGAAAAACTAAAGAAAAATATAAATTCCAGTTATTTATATCTTCTTTTGACCTTAAGAATGCAAGGATTTTGCTGGGCTTTCTCTCCGCTTTTCATACCCTCTACGGGAAACATTTTCATAATGCAAACGTCATTAAATTTATACAGATGTACCTACATAACGATAAAAATAAATCCTCCGAGAGTAGATGGCAGAATTAGGTGAGGAAATAGATAGAAAGGAGAAAGAGTGGAACGTGTGTGTATATATGTATATGCATGAATAGCTTCTTCAAGTTCTGATTGGAGAGCAGAGGATGGATTTAGGAAAAGAATGTCAGCATCAATAGCTTATGGTTATGATTTATTCTTGATAGTTAATCTCATTATGAACGCTGCTTGTTCGAATATTTCTGAATATTTTAATATATAGATGCTTTTACTGAAAGTGGGCAGCTGATAAGAAAAACTGGTTTTCTCTAATTATATTTTCTTCAGTAAATTGTTATAAAAAGGATTTAGTTATATAGTTTTGTCACAAGTTTATACATTTCAGGGTAACATTTTTCTATAATTAACAAGCCACGGTGAATAGAACATTGATTGAAGGATATTTTGTATCTTTTATTAGTTTTGGAATTTAGTGCTTGTGCATCTTAAGTGACTCATTGTTTGTGCATTGCATGTATTGAACTATGTTTTTGTTTTATTTAAAAATTCCCTATCTATATAATGCTTTTATATGATTTTTATGTCATAAATGAAATTTAATTAGATTTGAGATGAAAAATAGATTTTAAAAACATTTTTTAAATAGTAAATGCTTTCATCGAAAGAGGCAGAATATAAACAGGAAAATATATTTATACAATTGCCTTTTTTTTCAATAAACTATATTTCAAATAGTTTAATTTTAATCGTATGTCATCAGAGATTGCTAGCAATTTTATAATACGTTTATAGCTCAGAGGTTTTATAATTTGCAAGACATAAAAATTAATATATTGTTGCCATTTTGCATACATTTAAAAATTGATGTTTGCATTTTTAACAGTATTTTGTCTTTGATTTAATATTAAGTATTTTCTATGTTTCTGCAATACATAATGTGCAGGGTTTCTATTTTATTTCCATATTAGTCTACTTGGGAAATACTTCTATTTTATACCCCGTCTCATGCTTGAAATATAAACAGCACTGGGTTCAAAGGTAACTAAGGATTCATATTCTAGTTTTGGAAATATATTATTTCTGGAAACAAATATTATTTCAGCATACATTACATATGAAGAGGAAACAATGATAAAATTCTTGAGTAAAAATCTTCGTGTCAATTTCGTCAATTTTCGTTTTATATGAAAACTTATGACCCATACATAATCATCGAAGGTCGTTTGTATTCACCATCCTTAATTTTCGAAATATTTTAAAATAAATGATAGAGCAGTCAATCTAAAGAACTGTGTCAGTTTTGATATTTTACAAGCGTCCAAATATAACTTATGATTAGTTTCAAATATTTTCTGAAATTGCTGTCTCACTTGCTGTAGTAAGACGTGGTTCGTCAAAGTTAGTTAATACGGCTAAATTAAAACAATTAATATTACGGCCGAAAGTGGCTTGCACTACTAAATAAAATGCCATTTTTAACAACTTCTAATAATGATATTTTAGTAGTTCAGCTTGCAACAGTGATAAAATTATAAATTAAACTCATAGCTATGGTTTTTCATATAGTTCTAAATTATTTGAAGAGTTATTTATAAATCGTGCATAAAATATTTTCAAAGGAGGGTTTAACAATGAATTTACCGTGTCACCAATTTTTGATCCCTGTATTTGAAGTTCACATTCATCTTCATAGATAAAGAACGATTAAGTAAATTTGATTTTCCATGCTAATACATATACTATATAAAAAATTTTATATACATCTGAGGTTACACAGTTCAATTGAATACGCCTACTATATGTACAATTTCCATAAAAATTATTTAAAAAATCCTTTTTTTTATTAAATTAGTAGTCTAGTTTCTTTGAAGGAAATTAAATGATTTTATAAATGACGACCCACATTAAATTTTCTGTCCTATTTACAAAGTGAATATTTCTTTCTACCCATTTTTTGTAAAAACTGCTGATAATTAAAAAGCGATTTTGAATTAAATCAAATAAGCATTTTTTTAAAGGAAAGTAAAAAAAAAAGGGCAAAGTTAAATCAATTAGATAATTATGTAATTCCAAATTCAATTAAATAATTTTTATTCTATGTAAAACTGTAATGGATTTAAATTACTTTTTTGTATACATCAAAACAGAAATAATTTTCCTTCATCAGTGAATAAAATGCTTTTATTCCAGATTGAAATGGTTTATAAGGATGAGATGAAAAATTATTTAGAAGAAACTATCCATATGTTTAAGGGATGACAGTTATTCTTTGGTTTATCACATTTTTGATTTTTTTTTATTTAAAAATATTTTTAAGCCATAAAGACATGTTTCTACAACTTAAAATACTTCTCCCAGTATTTCCTTAAAAATTTAATGTTAATACGTATATTGTAAAAAGTAGTTCAATTAAAATTTCTCCTAAACTGTGGTTTTAATCAAATTTTTATTCTGTTTTATAAGCCTTTTAAGGGAGGCAAAAAATTTTAAAGATAGAAAGAAATTCGAAATAGATACCGAATATTGACTGAAAGAAATGCGCTAGTTGATACATGTGTTACAATTGATATATATAAATTATATATAGCATGACTAATTTTTATCACATTTTTAAATAAGCGCATCATGAATTCTATGGAATATTACTACTTATTTGTAGTAATTTCCTCTTAAAATGCATAACTGATTTAAAATTAAATTTTAAAGAACGAAAGACGAGAAAAAACGATTGCCCCTACAGAAATAGATTTATTCTAAAATTAATTCTTCGATTATTGATTAAAACCCTTTTGCTATTTTCAGAAAAACATTTAAAAAACGAAACAGATTTTTAAAAAATTGCGCAAAATATAATTTAAGAGACATATGTCCCACCTAATATACATTCGATCTAAAATAAAATTTCAAAGAAACTATTGCTGTTGCAAAAATAGATTTCAGATAAAATTAGTACTCCAAATGTTTAGGAAAATTCGTTTAGTTTTTAAACGAAAATCAAAAATATGAAAGTTTTTTTTTAATCCGCGGAATGACAAATTGAACTACGGTATGTCCTGCATGTTTACAATTTATTAAAAGAAGCTCAACCAATATTTTTCAATAAAAAACAGATAACTGAATTCATAGTTTAAATTCAAATAAAAACTGAGAAAATATAACAGACATGCAACATGTGTGTAAATTGACGCAATTCACATGGTGTAGATGTTACCAGAAGGCAGTTACAAACTTGAAGATTAGCGAAAAATATTTTCAACTTTTTTGTTAATTTATATAAATATATTTTATTGTTTTATCTCTCATATTATTTCATTCATATTTCAGGCACTTAAGGCTTTAAGTTCCTAAAGCATTTATTGCCAACATCAATTAAACACCTCTTTTCATTACATTCATAATTTAAATGAAGACAAATAAAATGAGATAATAAAAATAATATCTTCTGCTTTTTGTGCTATAATATATATGGTGCTGGCAATATTAAAATAACACTACTTTTGACGAAATTTGGGAAAAAGAAATATTCGATGCTATGTAATCACTAATAAATGTGCAATTTTCTTTGAATATTATGTATGATAAATTTAAAATGAAGGTTAATTTTATTTTGCTGAAGTGTATGATTTGCATTGTTAAGAATCCGTATGATTGTCTGTATTATTTATTTCATTGTAATCATGGACTTCGCATACTATGTTTTTTACAGATGCCATCACAAAACATGAACAGATAGGCTTTAGTAACGTGTTTTCAATTATCCCGAAAAATCTTTTATCTGTCATTGGAGCAAACTCATTGCTTGTCTATAAAAGAGATTCTTTGATGCATAGAAATGTTACAAATAAAGTCAAAAATTTATAATCAAATTTAACTTTTTTTTTTAAAAAAAGCGACCACAAGAATATATTCATATATGTATGAGACTGCTTAATATCAAATTCCACTCAAAATATTTGTTTCAACAAAATGATCTCTCATTCAAGTACTACTTTATTTAACTACTTCAAATTCCATTTATAGGGCAGTATATTGTTTCCAGTTTCAGACTCGTAGAAATTTTATGATCGATGCCCAGATATAATATTCCCTATAAAACTACGTCAAATATTTTAAACAAAAAATAAACACTAATAAAATAACATTGGCACATACTTGAGCTTATCAGACCTTAAACAACAAAGGCAGAAGTCAGTAAATTTTATGCACCCATTGGTATTAATGCGATTTTGCTGTGTATACTATCAAAAACATATGCCTCTCCTTAAATTTTAGAGAAAACTCATCTAAAATGCAGTGACTTTTCTCATATTCCATTCTATATACGTGATGGAAAAAATATAGGTATACCCTATTTACATCTTGACCTACTCTGTTTTTTGAAAAATCTTATATTAATGCAATATTTTATGCGATATAAAGAGAAAATATATCATACTTGTCCTGAAAAGCTCTTTTTCTGAAACACTCCGTTTCTTGCAACCCTCGGGTCACCAATAAAATAAATAATTCCTAAATCGATAGCATGAAGGGTAGGGGGAAGGCAGCTAGGCTTAAAACACTGATTTACCATCTTTCTCGGGTATCGACGATCTGTTAATACCCAAGGGATTCTTCTTATGAATGGAGGAGGATAGAGCACGTCAAATAATCTACAATCTATCATGAGCGAAAAGTTTTCGAAAAGAAAACACTTGCCACTCTAGGGACGAAAAGAGGACAATTTTTATTAGCTTTCCAGATAGGGGCTTTGTCCTTAGAAGTTTAGCTGATCCATTGTGTCGAAAGCATTGAAAGAGTTTTAAAACTTAAATCTTGTTTCTTCTTCTTACGTTTTGCACTTTTGTAGACTGAAAGGTGCCGTTAATGTTGTTATAGGTGACATGTAGAAGCTGGATTCATTCAATGGGAATGAAATGGTGTGTGATTTAATACGTTACTCTTTCTTTGAGCCAAAGTCGGTTTTTTACTTATTGAAACATATCTTGATACAATTTTTTCAAATGCGAGACCACCAATTCATTATATTTCACAAAGAACCGACAAAATTAATCTATTATTTATTTTTTAATCTATTTTTCAAAGTTCAGTAGATTCATGTAAATTTTATAAGCGGAATGCAGAATTTCTTGCTATAAATAAGAAAATTTCTAACTTATTTACTTCTCAAAATTCTCTTAGTTCAACCACTAAAGAATAAAAAACAAGAAATCCCTCTTGTTACAATAAAATTTTAACGTTTCTTCAAATAATGCTGGAATATAAAGTTTCACGAGTTTGCAAATTAGAAAATTCAGCTTAATAGTTTGACTGTTTATATTTGAAAAATATAAGACAGCTTTTCGAAGTTGAAATAAGTTATGCTGTGAGGTAGTTATAATGATGTAATAAAAAATTGGAATTTGGAATTCCCATATTTAATAAGAAATGATAGATTAATCTGTAACGTTAATATTCTTTTGATAGATTCCTTAGAAAGTTAAGAAATGTTTAAAAAGTTTCGTATTTCACGTTTAATTCACTTTTTTACACCTTAATTGTATTCATAGAGTTTAGTTTTGAAAAATAAATATATTTGGGCAAGTTGGTCTCAAAAAAGAAGAGCTAAAACAAAGCTTGAATAAATATTGCATCTAATCTCGTTTACGATTACTATGTTCTGAGAACTTATTAATAATTAATTTTATTGAAGTTCTAGTACTCAAATCATTTTACTTCAAAATACATTTTTTTTTTAAATTCAGTTTCATCGAAGCTAATCCATTTACACTATTTTAGCTGCGAATCAGACTAATATCCCTTATGAGATGTTTTTGTAAAAATATTTTACTGTGTTTCGAATGAATGTTTTCAATTATAATATTTAAAAATGTATTTTTTTGAAATGTATGTTACTATATACGTACTTTATGTAAAAATAAATAAGAAAAATTAGAATAATTTCATTACTTAATTCCAAACATCATAATTTTAGAATTACGAAAATACTTGACCTTTACTCATTTATTTGAATTTATTAATTTGAAGGTAAAATGTAACAATAGTTATTTAAAATCAAGCATTTGGGATAAATAATTTTTTGAGAAGTCCGTGCATGGTAATGAATAAAATTGTGAATTTCACCAATATCAAATATCACTTAGTGAAACATTTTATTAAAATATTAAAATTATTTTTTTCTTGTTTGGAATGACTTCTAACTTGAATGCTTTGATCCGAGATTTCATATACATTTCGACCCAAAAATGAATGAAAATTCTTTACAAAAAGTTTTATCTTAATACTTGAACTGGCATACAATCTAGAGTTGCATTTTTAACAAGTCTCGCAAATAGATAGCATAATAGAAACGTTCCAAAAACAAATACAACTAAACAAAAGAAAGAAGGAGTAGTTTCTCAGATACGTATAAATTTGTTATGCAAGTCTCATCCTTATCGTAATCTAATACCAAGATTAGAATTCTATTTCTTCTATATGTTTTTACATATAAAATTACTTCCAATTTACGAATTTCGATTGATTAAATTAAATTAAATCTGAGCTTAATTGAAACATTAATCAGTACAGTATAGTTTTCCATTAACATAATTGATTCATTCTCAGTATCAAACATAATGCAATAAAGACTTTTTATAGAAAGTTCTTCACAACCATACTCACCAACTTATTTTAATGATCTCAAATCTGTTTATATGATTTCTGTGACATTTCAGTTTTGTCTTTTTGCTTCAGCATCTGTAAATATTCCCAAAACTAAATTTCAGTAAATAAATATTTAGCTTTTGTTTGCATGGCATGTGTGATTCGCATGATTTTCTTGATAGTGATAATTAATGGTTGTCGAAATTTTAGTATATCAAATCTTTCGTGAATATTTTTAAATGATATTTTTTCGAAGCGAACGGTCATCGCTGAGTCATACATATTTTCCTACCATGACGTATTGGTATTATATCACAATAAATATACGACACTAAAGTAGAGATAGAATTTACACATGCTATGACCCGAATTCATAGTGTCTGTAGTTATTCTTTTCCTAATCATAATTCAATTATTCCAGAAATTATACCATAATTTATTATTCAGTTCCAGAATTCAATCGTTGAACTTAGAATTCGTTTCCACTTAATTTATCAGGACATAGTTTCAACTTCATGCTGTCTGCGGCTTTATCTCAGCCTACATTTGGGCAAACTTTCAATACACGTGTCCTATTTGAGTTAAACAAAATTAAGTTTTACGAGAAGATTAATCAATATCATGTAAGTATAATTAATTAGCTCTTTCGCGGGATCATGATGAAATAAAGAATTGTTATAGAAATTTCTTCACATCGATGCTTCCCAAACGATAGAGAAAATGCAGACTCCATCATAATCTCTTTGGCACAGGTACATTCCTCAAAGCTCTTTACACGATAATGATGGGAAGCACGCGATAAGCACATAGGGGTCCGATTAGGATGGCACGAAGTCCTGTGGAGGGAACAACAATTGGAAAAATTCCCGCCCCCTCTACTAAACTATCCTTAAAACGCATGGGCTTCTTAGGACTGCTGTGCCCTAGTCATCAGACGAATGCATGTAGAGTTTACGAGTTTATTTTTATCTACATAGAGATATTGGGGGCATGGGCTCCCATCATTTACTTCAGCAGAAATTGAAGTACCATTCTTTCAAGAAGTGAGTACTTTTCTTCTACGATGTTATTTTTAACATTTCCCAGAATTACATTCTCTTGTCACTGGAGTTTTTGGACTTTCTACAGTAATAGGAAAAAAGCAAAAAAATATTTGGAATATCTTTGAATATTAAGAAAACTCTAAGGGAACTCTAGAAAATTAAACATTTTAGATAAAAAACGACCTTTGAAATTGCTTCTAAAACTGCAAAAAAGCAAATAGATTTCTGACTACTTTCGCGTGTATTTTTCTATGTTTAAAATTAATTTGCGGATAGTGACACAAAAAGTCTTTCCATATAATTAAAATTTTGTAAATTTAAATTTAAATGACGAATTCATTAAGAGTGAATGAGAACAACTGTACATCTCCCAGAATTGCATTAGCTTTTAACTGTATTTTATGTTATTGAAAATAATGGAATATTTCTAACTTGGTTAGTTACTAAGAAAACAACAAAATGAAACTAGAAAATTAATTCTTGGAAATGCTTCAGTCTTTAAGCAGCATTCGACATTTAAATTAGCTAGCCTATTTCAGGTTAATTTAATTTAATCATTAATGAATTCTAGGAGAGGTTTAAGAAAGGCTACAACTGATAATTCATAGAAATTGTTTAATCTGCGACAGATTTGTGATAAAACCATAATCTTCAGTCTAAATAAATTTTCTGAGAATTCAAAATATTTTCAAAATGTAAGCACTCGAATTTATTCTGTATTAAGCTTTTCCAGGAATCAAAATCACGTAGGTTGAATATCCACATCGTTCAAATTGGTTTTAAAATGCATCCTTTAATATCATGGTTTCCACTTTCGCAAAGCTGGTTTTCTACGAAACAGCCTTTCAGTAGCGTAGTTTTTTCCCTGCTCTATACTTAGATTGAAAATTCCGCTAACAGAAAAGTAGCACTTGTTTTTCAGTAATTTTACTATATGTAAACTTTTGTAAAATGCGAAAATGAAAGTTCTACGAATATTGCTACTTAGAATATTACTAAAATTGAATTCCAAGGATTTCATTTGATTAAAATGTGAACGGAATTTTGCTTATATCCGTGACATTACAGATTAAAATTGGTTATGCCATATTTTACCATCATATAAATTAATATTATATATTTAACTTGTGTTGGATGAACTGATGTTAGAGTTTAGATGTAAAGAGATGAAATTCTAATGAAATTTCCGTTTTAAGCTCTATTTTGTTTATGCCAAATATTTTTAACTATTTATTTTGTAAATCCAATAACAATAATTCAGTATAAAATATACAATGTTGGTTTTCCCTCATATTAGATTAAAAGAATATTATATTATATGTTTGAAGATATTTCTGTTGACGGAACATATTAATCTTGATGAGTCGATGCAGTTGTCGAGGAAATAATTTTCTTTATATTACCTTCATTCGATTATTCGTCATATTAGATTATAAGATTATACTAAAGCAACATTTTTATATTTTTCACTAAATAAGTACTTAAGCTCAGAGAAAAACTATAAAATTGTCTTTCATGAAATTCGATATAATATATTGTTTCGATTATAAAGATTGAAAAGAAACTCTTGAAGAACATCGTAAAACTGTTGCACCAATATATTAATCAGCTCATCGCAAGCATATTTTTCTAAAGAATTTACCAGATTAAAATGAAAAAAATATTCAAAGCAAATTCAATATTTAGATTGCTAGCAGAATTTTATCAAAAATTAAATTATTTTGATTGATACCTAATCTAAACACTAACACTGTTTGATTAATTATGCTCAAACGAACAAAATGAAAAATCATGCTGCATTCGACATTTTTTCCCTCATACAACATCTAATTTAAAAAGAGGCTTTTAAAAAAATATTAAAAAGGCTATTTTTCATGGTCATCACGTAAATTAAACCGAAAAACTACAGATCCGTTAACGGAAGAAAAGGGAAAAAAGCAGCTTTACACATCTCACCAGAAGTATTTTACCAAACTAGACTCACTCGCACAAAAAATAAAGTAGGAAAGAGTTTAATTTTTCGTTTCAAGTGGGCTATCATAAGGTGACTGAAAGCTGCAGTCTCCTTAATTAGAAAATGTTTTCTGTTTGCTGTTCCACAGCGATAAGTCCCTTTCCTCCCCCTCAATCTAACACTTTGAAAGACACTTATCCTCTACCCTCAAGTCTTGTCGGTTGGGTTAGCAATAGGGGCTAGTAATTGCCACACGTTGTACCGATTGATCGTGAAAAGAATTCTTTCTGTAATCCTACTTCTTCTTGTAATCTGTGAAGTAGCATGGGCTTAGGACATCCAAAAGTCCTTTCACACAAACTGCCTAGCGAGGTCTCCGTATTTGACGTATCTAAGAGGTCAATGTAGGAGCTGCTTGCTTTAGTAGGATAACTGGATGGCAGACCAGTTTTTTCCTACAAAACCAGAGTTTTTTTGCAGCAAATCATTATTTGGCATTTATTACTTTTTTCACTACAGTGCATACTTAAGGCATTACCAGTAACCAAATAATTGGAAGTCTGAACATTTATTGTAATACTACGATTATCCTCAAACATTTGTAAATATCGATTCAATCTAAATACCTCACTGACAAGGATTCCTTTCGAATGTATCGTTATTTTACCAGCATTGTTTAACTTCTTGTACCTTTGGTTATACGGACGTCGGCATAAATGAGATTAGAAAAGTAAATATTTATTAAGATATTGTAAATATTTTCAGTCGTTCAGCACAGATTATATTTCTTGACTTTACAGTGGGATTTCGATAAAAGATTCAAGCATTTGCTTTAATAACTCATATTTTGACCGATATAAAATTATTATAGTGATATGGTTTCTACTTCAAAAAATCTGGGTTTTTTAAAAGACCACGTTTCTTATTATTGAGTGAAATGTGTTAAAATTATCAAGAATTTAGAAATTTTGACAGATCAAAAGAGAAAAAAATATTTTCATATAAAGATGACATTATTTCAGTATAAAATAAAGAATAACGATTACGTAATATTTGCCAAACTGTTTGGATTAGCCATAAAAACTCCCCAATTTGCACATTTTAAAACAATCATCATTATAAGTATGCAAAATTTATTCAATAACAATTGTTAGTATAATATTTATTTAATGCGATTGAAACACATAGTAATGCAAATTTCGCATTCAAATTTGGAAGTAAAAAAGTGATTAAGCATTGTTGAAACAAATTACAATAAGACGTTTTTATACTTAAATAATCTTTTTGCGTATAAAAAATAAAGAAACATTCATAAAAGAAGAATTAATTTATATTTTTATATAATCTTATTACAGGTTTCGAAAGTTTTAATAGAAAATGCAGCACTTTATTCAGAATTACTAAAATGTTTTATATAAATTTGTGTCAACTTTTTAAAGATTTAATCGATAAAACAAGAAAAAGCGTATTTATCAAAGAAAGCAATGTTGTTATAAAATCAAGAAGTGTAGTTGTTGCAATAAATCTTTCTTCAAAGTGAATTAAATCATTTATGATTATGTGATTTTCCCACAATTTTTAGAATTGCATTTACTATCCATTATTTGAACAACTCTAAAAGAAGATTTCTTATATCTATAAAACTCAATCGCCAAGAGACAAAGTCACTTTTAAAAACAAATTTAAATAAATTCTTAATTCACCTGTTAGGAATTTTAAAATTAAATAAAATGCAAACGAAATGCGAATTCTCTTTGTTTGTCCTTTAACTTCCAAAGCATTAAACTCAATTTCTGAGAGATTAAATTAAGAACGATTTATTTTACAAATAAAAAAATAAAAAAAATGCTCGAAAAAAAAGACAAAAAGAACGATAGAAGTTTCTAAAAGAAGAAAGTATTAGGAAAACTAGCAACTAGTAATGGGAAAATAAAATGCTTTAAAGTTTTTTAAAGAAAATAATAGAAATTGCAATAAAAATGCCACAGTCGCGTAAAAGGAACCTTCAAATTCGGCGTACATTTTCGATCAATTTAAATTTAAGTGATAGAAGTAAATAAAAACTCCACTCTG
This sequence comes from Argiope aurantia, assembly GCA_026543865.1. Lineage (NCBI taxonomy): Eukaryota > Metazoa > Arthropoda > Arachnida > Araneae > Araneidae > Argiope > Argiope aurantia. The sequence goes on along the minus strand of JAPMOR010084553.1, from coordinate 10,027 downwards.
AGTCGAAGTCCATGAATTCAATCTGAATTTCCGCATTTTCTTCTAAATTTTTTCCTGTCCTGTATCGCTTGCTTTCTTTCCTCCCCTAACCCCCATTGTTTCTAAAGCTCACTGTTTTGTTTGGATTTGTGGGGTTTTTTCCTACCCCCTTTTCTATTCGCACATTGGGCAGCTTCTGTTGAGAAACAATCACGAAGAAAGTAAAGGGAGAAAAGAATGGAATTGAAAATCCTCACGTAAAAAACAACGAGGTTGATAAGTTTCCCCTTTGTTTCCTTATTTTACTGATTCTTCTCCCTCCCATCATATATTTGTATCTGTGTTGTAGTCTGGAAAAGTGGATCAAAAATTCTGTATGTCCGGAGCCTTTATTCAAAAGCAGCTTGCATTTTTTTTTATTATTAATCTGAAACATTTCTTTAAGGGTGAAATCAAAATCACTCATGAAACAATCCCTCGATTGAAATCATAATAGCATTAAGCATAAAAATGGGTGACGTTTTATTTTTTCGGGGAATTAAGCCCCCCCCCCCCTATGAAAACCACAGCCTTAAATTATCAGGTTTGAAACATCAAAAAGGAAAGATAAATTATCTACTACATATGGGATGAGTTTAAAGATAATGGAAATAGAAAGGAATATCCTTATGATACAAGCAACCGGTAATGATAAGCTTGTTCGCCTGTACCGTTTTCAACTATTTTTTAGACATAATATTTTAAATATTTATTACAATAGAAATAATTTATTAAAACATGAGAGGAAGTGAAGTATATATATGTTGTCTTTAGAAACTTTATTTTCAGAAATTAAAAGAAATTTTTTTTTTCAAAATCACAGTTGAATGACTCGTGGTTTCTAAACAAGAGTTAAGAAATAGATGTATTTTTGTTTATGTAACTAAAACCTATTCAAAACAGCTTAACACATGATCTGGAAAAGTTTCTGCTCCAGGAAATTCCCGAATAAACAACAACAATAATAATAAACAATTAAAAATAAAAAAATACTTTAAGTTTTTAAGTATATAACTATACCATGAAATATTTTTAAATGTATAACTAGATGAAAAGAAATAAATAATTAATGATAAAAAAATCATCTCTGAATTTATAAAAAAATATCAGCATTTTGCTAGTTGCAAAACTTTATATAAATAAAAACTTTTTACAAATTTCAATATTTACTAGTGAATCCTCAATTGAAAGTATTTAGCATATGATTATTGCTAATTAAAAATAATTGGAATGCTGATTGAATGAGAAATTTTATTTTGTTCTATTCAATAAATTTAAAATCAAATTAGTATCTGAATGGATTTTTTAAAATGGTGTTTTTACTTCAATTTCCTAAATAAGCAATTAAATTTTAATGTATTCATTTTTTGAAATCATAATAGGGGTTTGCTGCATATTTTTGACTTGGCAGTTATGTGTTTGCTTGTCTTTTTATAAACTGAGCCATTAATAAGAAAGGAAAATTCTATTTTAAATCTAAATAAACGGAAACATTGTTGCAAATTCATTAATGTAATCGTGAATGAATTTTTATTCTTCATCATAATTTACAAATAAAAAATTTCAAAGCATATCTACAAATTTTTGGAACTTATTTAAAAACAAATAAACTTTATATGAAAGAAGAAAAATAGCAACCTATTAAACTTTAGGTTTAACTGAAGCTTTTAAAATTTGTTTATGATTTCATTTTTGATTGTTACATAACTTTAGAAAAAACATAACGTGCATATTTCAAATTTTTTCTGATAATTTTTACAAAATGAATCTTGTTTTTAGCAATTTAAAATAATAATAAGCATTACAATATTGTAAATCAAGCGGATCAAATAATCTATAGAAAAAAATCCAAAGTATCAAGAAATTGTCCAACAGTTCTTAAGTTATCTTTTTATTGATAAATTTTTTTTTATTTGAGAGCTTTATTTTTATGTGATAAAAAGCATTCTTAAAGCAAAAATTTTTTTTTAAGGCAAAAACTATTGGATTATTTTTAAAACAGAGCTGAGAAAATAAGACAAATTTTAAACGAATATCCGATTATTAAAGCATCATATTAAATTGTAATACTTTTAATCTAGATGTGGAATATAGTTATGTTTTGGGAGGGAGGAGAATTAAAAAGAATTTTAAAATAAAGTCAGTTTAAATATTTTTTTCTTTAAATTTAGAAGTAAAATATTTTTTTTTGTGACCGATTCTAAATATTTAGCTACGACCTAGAAATATCTAACACATTGCGCATAATGCTCTTACGACAATCGATTTTCTTAACACAGCAGGAATGAATGTAAAAGTCTAACATACTCTCATGATTAAATTCATCGTGATAAAAGCAACTTATAAACACAGAACCGCAAACAGAGTCATGCATAGTGCTTAGCGCAAGTGCGGAGATTAGACAGAAAACTCCCGAAAACTTTATTATTTTTTTTAGCTTGTCAAACATTCCCCTTCTACCCACCAGAAAGGGGACACCCTGCTTTCCTAAAGTGTGCACGCTCTTTAGCGATGATTCATGCTACTCTCATATTGTCGGTAACTGTGTGCTCGAAATTATGAAAGGAAGGGGAAAAGGGGGGAAAATTAGTGTTCGCGAAACCAATTAAAACTGCCCGCATGCAGTGAAGAGAAGGGTTGGGCTTGAAAACTGCTTCTACGGAAAACTGAAATGTGGGTTTTGGAAACGGAAAATCATTCCGAGAGTTTCATAATGTTCAGAATGCAATGAGATTAGGAAATGAGGTAGCTTAATTTCAAATGAATGGAGATATTAAATAAATTTTAAACTGAATGTTTAGTTTTAATAGAATTATAATAAAGAGCTTTATATTTGCAATAAATAAATTTCTAAAAGTAGTATGAAACCGACTATGAATCAGAAAATACAAAATTTAAACTATGTCTTATATTTCAATTTGTTGAAAGTTTGACATGAAAATTCATTTTAAGTCATATGGGAGGTTTTAGTTATCAAAAATGGATAAATGCAACTAATTTTCCTGAAGAATTTGTATCTGAGTATAATAATGATAATGATAATAATAAGATTTCTTATTTAACAAAAAAAAGCACCCTTTCAGATTCTTTTTAAAATGTCTTTTTTTTTTTTTGATGATTGGCTAGTTTTTAAGTTATTTACCTAGACGGAACTGCAGTGAAAGCTCGTAAGTAAATTCATTACCTGTTAATGAATAAATTAATGTCTATTCTGTAAGTAAATTAATTAACCATTATGCGTAATATGACTAGAACATCTATTTAGTGATATTTTCAAAGGAATGCTAAAATAAAAGTAAGTCTTTCGTTGAAGCAACAACCTTTTTTAAATGAAATAAGAAAATTCTAATTCACATTGTGATATCCAAGCAGCTTCATTAGCAAAAGTTTAGAGCCTGTATTTTTTTCAGTTTTATCTGGAAAGAACTTCGAGAACGTATATGCTTTTCAATCAAAGACGAAATAAAGGAATTTAAAAGTAAAATGAGAATCCAAACAAAACAAAACGAAACTGCAGAGCAGTGGGGAAAAAACTAAATCTATGATGCATTTTAATCGATAAATATCTAAGCCTGCCTTTATGTAAAAAGAGCTCCTTCATTAAAAAATTCAGTTTAATAACTAATGCATTTAGTGATAACTCATTCATAATGTGTTAATTAAAATTAAACAAATTAAGTTATTGTCCTCAGATATATTTTAAAAATATTAAAGGCCTTAAATGCCTAACATAATTAAAATTATATAGTTTTTATTAATACATTGAGAGTTAAATTCTTCCTTCATTTTGAAAATTAAAATGCTATATTTAACGCAATTAATGTTAATAATTTTTATTTATATGCAAGTGTTAATAAGTTTAAAGTGGAAGTAGAAACATTTGGTGTTAATAAAACTAGCATTGATATCAGCAAAATGAGTCAATAAATATAAAATTAATGAAATAAAAATATTACTAACTGTTTTTTTCTGTATCCCAACTAATATTCATAAACATTATTTAAAATGCTGGTTTCTAATTAAATAAAAATAATATGTATAAATAATCGAAAATTGCTTGCTATAAAACTGTGTTCCAAATTACTTTCAAAACGATATAAAACATTTCCTTTTCTATAAATAATTAAAGCAAATACCTAGACAATGCACTGAAAGAAGAAACAGAATATGTGTAATCAAACTATATCTGATAGTAAAATATATGTAACATTGAGCCCATTTGTGGAGCCCATTCTCATAAATTAGTAATATTATAAGCATATGCAATGAAAAAATAATTAGAGAAAGAACAGAATACCAAAAAAATTGATCAAATATTATAAAGAGAAATAAAATTAATTAAATAATCAAGAAATTCAACGTGTTATTTATCTCCAGATCACTTTCAATTATTTAGCAAAATCAAGAAATGTGAAGAAAATTTTATTCCGTTTCCAATAAAAAAAATAAATCTAATAAGGCTTTCAATAAAAACACTAAAGAAGTTAAAATATTGATGAAGAATTTTCATAAAAACCTAAGAAGTTTCCAATAACATCGAACTCGTGTAAGTACGATCATACATATCTTCACAAGCGTTCTTTTAAATTAAGAAAAATGAAGGTATACGGCATTATATATGCAGGAAGTTACTAGAGGTGAAATCTCTGCCAAGTTTGGCACGTTTATGAAAAAATTACCATTTTTGAAATAAGGTAACACGCGTAAGAAAGTGGGGGTGGCAGCAGCAGAAAAATGTATGCTTAGTCACGACTTTCGTAGCATATTTACCGATTCCATGCATCTGTGTATATGGGTCTATTTCGTTTTAAATTGGATTCGTACAGTGACGTTTTTTTCCTTTTTTTTATCATGTGCAACGATGCATACTCTGAATCTTCGGGATACGTTAAAAAGATGAAAATTGACAACTGAACCGTGCTCTTTGTTTCGGTTGCTGTTCGTGAATCGACAAAAAAAAATGCACTTGCTGTACATGAAGAATTTGCTGGAAAAAATAAATAGAAAAGCAATTGAGTGTAAAATAACTAGCGCGTTTTCCTGCTATTGTGATTTTCCTGAGATTCAGAAACAAAGTTACCTACTTTCCAATGACATGAAACAAACAAGAGAATTGTGCAAAAGAAACTACAGAAAGTGTACATGCAAAAGATCTGTGCAAAATTTTTATGGCGTGGTTCCATACAATTTCAACTTTTATTTTATTGTAGCCTTTTTACTGGCGTTATACGCTTGATTATACTGATCGGATCCACAATTTCGCAGATTTAGAAACATGTTAAGGAATGGAGAGGTCATTTATAAATTTCACACTTGCTTGCAAATAAGTTTATAAGTGACGATTTATAATACATATTGGAGTAATGTATTAGGGATAAAATCCTCTAAAACTGCAAAATCATTGTATTTCGTAGAGGCCTCCTTCAAGGAATTTTAAAGTACCGCATTACAAAGTTAGTTATCTGAGATAAAATAGAAATGGTTAATATATGTTTTCTTCAAAGTATAGAAAACATCATACGTCTCAAATAAAAATTCTAAGTTGATGACGGAATGTTAGTAAAGATAACAAAGAAAAGTTGGCCATATTTTATTTATTATATTGCTTATGACCTATCTTTAAAGTTTTTAGGAAAAAAAGTGTTGGAATTTTAATTTCAAGAAGCATGAAAAATGAGAATTCTTGAAATTTCCACAATTATTTAAAAATTCTGTAGTAACTATAGAATATAAATAATCGTTCATTGGCTTTTCAAATGAATATTGTTTTGAGAAACATTAATGACTCGCACAAACTAATAAAATTTGAAATATATCTCCCATTAAAGAATTAAAAATTAATTTCATCATACAGATTCCTTATTTTGAATATTACATTTGGAAGTTTCTACTCGTAATTTGTTCCAATTTTTCTAGGATAATTATGAATTACCCTAATAAAGTATTAACTTATCCCGAAATGCGCATTAATTTTAATAATTTATCAACCTACAAACAGCTTAAAATTTTGTTAAGGACTTTAATAAGAATATTTACATACTTAAAGTACAAAGTTTTGCGCAGTTTTGAATTGTTGCAACTTTGTAAATGTATGCGATAAAAAGAACGTATTAAGAGGATTAGAAAGCTTCAAGTGCTCAATAATTTAATTTTGTCCTTAGAAATTTTATTTTTTTAATTTATTTTAAGCCTTTGTTTTTTAGAATTAATGTTAATCCATGGCTTCAATCAAAGAGAAACTAAATTATATAAAAAATAGATAATATCTCATTAGGTCACATCTTAGAGAAGAAATTATGGCATTCACTGAAAGAAAATCTACGTCAAAAAGAAATGCAGGAGGGAATTCTATACTAATGTGGAAAAAGTAAAACTTGTATATATATTTCAGTTAATGGGTTACGACCTACAAGGCACTATAAAAATGAAGGTACTGTAAATAGCATTCCTAGGAGATATTTTAGGTTAAATCTAACAAGAGCAAAAAGCTATGTCATTCATTTTTTATTCCCTCATTAATAATTCTTTTCCTCATATATATTAACAAAAGAACAAATATTTAAATTGCATACCGACTTTGTGGGTACCTGTATAATGGCAATACTTGATTTAAGTATATACACATATCGTTCTATAAAATAAACAGAAAGGTGCATTCTTTTTAATGGTAAACTACTTTAATTTTGTACATAAAGTTATTAATCCCATTGGTTTGAAAGATCAAAGAGAATAACTGATTATAAGCCTTCGCACTTGGCACAGAAAATATTGTATACTTGCTAATTGGAGAATAGATAGGTTATCGTACTGTATAAGCTTGATAAAATCATCTTTGTATTTGATGGGTAAGTCTGAATTAGTAATGAAAAATGTACTGTCGAAATTCATTTGCTTAATTTCCTAGAAAAAAAAAATGTAAACTATTGCTTTGAATGATTTAAAATTTTGTCTTATAGTTCGTTTCAATGCGAGACATCTTTCGTGATTTCGTTTTTAGGATAATCCATTTTGCTAATTTGAATGAATAAGCATTTTATTAAATAGAATCAGTGGCAATCAAAAATGCTAATTTGTGAATCTGGGGTTTATCCATAAATTCAAGGTTATATATAAGAATACATTTGAAATAATTAAAAGTGATAGCTATTATTATAAATTTAATTTGTTATTACATTGAGAAATAATGAAATTTATGATGTCTTTATGAGAAAAAAACATTTATAATAAACTTTAGAAAGCATTTCGTATTATTTCTAATTTTAATAATGCATTGCACATTATTGCTAAAAAGATAAATAAAACTTCTGCTGTAATCTGTTATTGATTGTCAATAAAGAAGAAAATAGACATGAATATTTTACACAGAACTGAATTCTTTTGTTATTGCTCGTGCGTTGCAAATCAAATAGACTCCATTCATTACATTAAATCACGCAGTGCCCAAATGGATGCGATCACGCAGCAATCAGATACAAACAATAAACTTTGCCATCAAAAATATCTGCATGAGTCATAAAAATATTGCAATCATCTTTTGCACGGTAGCTGAATTCATCGCTTTTGCTAATCAGTTCAATAGAAAACACATATTTTTCTATATCAAAGCAAAGATATCAAAAATAAATAACTGTAAAATACCCTACAAGTGCAAGATGCACGCTGAAATATGGATTATCGTAAACTTTTGATGCAAATTTATGTGAAGTACCTAAAATACCACTTTACGACGACCAATGAAACAGCTTGCTCGAAAACGTGTATATCGATTTCTGTGGCGGACATATGTTGAAACGTGGGAGATCTAAGCGAGTGTGTTAAAGTTTTGAAGGTTTCCAACTTCATACAAATTAAGTTGTCAGCATGCAAATTAAAAACAAAAAGAATACTAAGTAGTCTCCTGGAATAACCTTAATGCAAATTCAATAGAGCGGTGCAAAGGCCAGTCATTAGTTCCTGTTCTCTTACTAGAAACTCTCAATAAAGGGATAAGTTCCAGAATATTTCTATACCTTTGAGCAACAACAATTCTATTAAATAAGACCACCGAATTTTCCCATATTATTGGTATAGAGAGAAAATTCATCTACCGAAATGTTTATTTTTTGATAAAAGAGTTGATTTTGAACCTCAAAATTAATTTTCTATCATTTTTATGTATAAAAGCGTTTAAAATGTATATCCCATTTTCAGATGGATTTTTTCATAAGCCAGAAATAGAGAAAAACATAAGGAAAAAGTCATTACCAATAATAATAAAATATAATAAAAATATTTTCTTATACTAGTAATGAATTTGAAATTGTTCTGTTTACTAACTTTTCTGAATATGCAAAATAGAAATCACCTGTAATGTAGATAATAAATATATATCTTAAAATTGACACATTTTCTTTAATATAATTTTCCCATTACATGCTATTTGATGTAATGCTACAATTAACTTGTTTTTCACATAAAAGTAGAGTAAGAAAAGTGACTGATGCACATATTGGTATTTTATTTTCAATACAAGTTAATTCAGAGAAATTTAAAGATAATATATTTTTAGAATATTGGTACCAGAACAATTGTTTTGAATTACTTTAGTAGACTTTCATTTTTTATATTAAATTTTAAATAATTTATTTCATTTCATCGAATGTTTTCTTGATCAAAATTTAAAAAAATATATTTGTTGAAAGATGTATTTGAATCAAATTTAAATATTCTATCGAAATGCATATTTATAAAACAAATACACAGATATTTTTGACTCAGAGATTGAAAAATTGAATAAAATCAAATTTTTTGAAAGTAGGAACCTATTTTAAGAATATTTCATTTAAAAGCATGTTTATGAAACCTCCTGGCAGCTTTATCTGAAAAGTCTGTTTGGTGTACCAATTTCTAAACGAAATCATGAATTTGAATCTGCATGACAGTATTCGCAATATGCTTGCATAGAATTCACAGTTACGCAGACCGTATTTTATGTAGTGAATTTCTTGAAGTTAAGATCTTTCGAAGGCATTGGAAAGAACTTCTAGAATAGACTTTTCTTAGTCTTGAAACAGAATATTTGCGATACGAGCGAACCATTTGAAGATAACGGCTGGTTAGCCGAACCTCAGAGAAAATCAAGATTTCTTTTTTCCTGCTTAACACTTTTCCTGTCATTGCGATTCCTCCACCTGGTTCAGTAATTCTACTAGTAGGTTAAAATTGGTCTGTTGGGAGACATTCTGTTCGCATTTTTTTAAGACCATTAATTTTAAACTGCTCTTTTTTTATCAGGGAGATCTCCACGTTTGATCATTTAATGATCAAACGCAAAGAAATCTCGACTGCTATCTGTAGAGTAAGCGGAGAACTGTCTTTTTTCCTTGAAGTTGCTAAAATAATGGAAGGGAAAGGAGCCTTAGAACACATTTAGTGATTTTCTACTTTCTTTAAAAATATCTTGTGATAAAACGATCTGTTTAAAGAGAAATCTGAAAGAATGTTACTTACTGTTAACTCATAATTTTGTTCCTCATTTGGTGGAAAGATTAACACTTACCTATAAAAAAAGAAAGAAAACCTAATTAGTAAACTTCAATAAACACCAATAGAATATTTACAATTTAGAAAGATCATTTGAAGTATTTGCTTAAGTTTACCTCTCTCGCTTTGTAGTTTTAATTTCAAATGACATTTCAATAAAATGTAAATGGATCGCACGGTTGCAATTCTGTATTAAAGACACTTCAATTTTTTTCAAGCATTTACTTATTGATTTGAACATAATTTCCATTTTCATTTTGAGGATCGACTAATTTAATTTGCTTTTGAATATGAACATAGATCTTTATCAAAAGATTTTATCATTTTCAAAGAAACTTTGAAATATATAGATATTTTTAATTGGTTCCATTATAAATATATAAACTGTGATTAAATTTTTCTAACGTGAATATAATTAAATTTTTAAGAGATCAGAATATCAATAAAGTGAGATAATGTATGTGTTAAATTCAATATGGAAATTTTT
>JAPMOR010084547.1:4120-35139 GCA_026543865.1 Argiope aurantia | reverse complement strand
TGGGATACAGAATACCGGTATACTGGGATACAGAATACCGGTATACTAGGATAGAGAATAACGGTATTTTGAGCCATTTGTACAATTTTGTAATATTGGTATTCACAAGTTTAAATACCGGTTTTTCAGTATTTACTAGAAATGTTTTTAATTGTCTTGTAATTGTTTAAATTGTTCAGGGATCGCCAACATAGAAAAATAGTATACGTTTTTGTTTTTATGTCACCCTAAAGGGAGAAATTAATTAGACTGTGAATACAAAGTTGCATCGTACAATCAAGAGACGTGATAAAATACTGTATGAAAATGGATTGTAAAATCCTCCACCTTTTGCGCATGCGTTAGTATGGGTTTAATTCGACAAAAAGGAGTGAGAGGAAAGATGAAAGGAGATGTTTAAGATGAGATTCTAAAACATGTTGGAACAGTTTACTCCTAATGGTGGAGCGATTGTGGAAACTGAGAATTCCAATTCAAAAAGCAATAATCGACTTAAACCAGCAAATTAATTTTTCAGATAGTGAATTCGACTTAATATCCAGAACAGGTTGTTATAACGTAATATAAACTTAATATTAAAACTGTCTGTTGAGGCATTATTTCGGCGAGATTCTAATTTATTAACAGCTAGTGCTACAACAAATTTCATGTTGCAGTCACTGAAAGAACAACACACATCACTATTTTAAAAATTATATATTACATTGAAAAATCGCACAGAAGAAAGGCATACCGAAACAGAAAATGTCTTAAGGTATTTACATAATTATAATGATATTAAAAATGAAAAAGAAGAAAAGAGACTAACCGATTCAAATCTGCTCAATTTGATACTGAATTTTCTTAAAATTTATTTTTACCCACAAAGCTATCCACATTCAGAAGAATTCGGTACAGTTATCGGAGATTATAATGGCACTAATGTCGATAGTGAAAAGGAATTGTCTCTTGAACAAAAATTAAAATTAGCGATAAAAAAATCAACAAACCAAAATACAATACAGAAATCAGCTATATACAAAACTATCCGATGAGTAATCAATTATTTGATGAGATATTTAGAGGTAATATTTGGAAAAAAGTATATCGCCCATTGCTAACAGTACCACCAACTATCGTAGATATCGAAAGAGCGTTGTCGACAGCTGATAATTTTTGCACAAAATTACTTTTCTGGCTTAATGACAGTACAATTGATGCATTATGTTTTTAAGATCACATTTCAAAAATTTGCTAGTACCACAGACAGAGTAGTGATGTTAACATTTTTCTGTTTATCCAAACATTATTATTGCTAGGTTCTCCACTGAAAACTCTATACACTTTCGGTGGGCCCCTCACATGTTGGTTTAAATGGTAATGAGATAGCGGATAACTTAGCTAAGACTGCCTGAGCTGACATATTTCATGGTGATGCAACACTAACTTATTCTAAAAGCTCCTCTATTAAAAAGAGGAGAAGAGTGCACTTTGGAAAGTCCCACCTGATCGCCATTGGTACTTTGGTAAGAGTAACGGTTGGTGTCACCGTCTGAATATCCCTAAAAAACAGCAAACGTTTCTCTCTCACTTTTTTTAAGTGGACACACCAAATCCCTCACCTTGCAACACGGACGGAGGATCTTGGCTGAATGTCCTTGGTGCAAGGCAGATCAAGCCTCCCCCAATCATATTTTTAATGTTTTATATTTTACGATTTTTGTGAGTTTAATAGATTTGCTTTTGTTTTTTTACTTTTTAGAGATCTTTGGTCACATGAAGGTGGTATAGCTGCGCTATACTACCATGGATCAGAAAAAACAACAACACTTTTTTGTGATTGAAATAAAGAAGATGTTCCTTTACTTTTTTCTGATTCTATAAATTATAACAGTATATATACTGTTATAATTTATAAGTTACAAATTATTTTTGTGATATTTACATTCTCTAATAAAACTGGTAAATAAAACAAAGAAACACCCGTGCATTCTTTCTTTTCCTTAAATTCCTAATACCGGTATTAAAACCGGTATATCGGTATTAAGATCTAAAAAATACCGAATACCGGTATTGAACTTTTGGTCCGGTATTGCAATCCCTAATTCTAACGAGAATTGGTTAAAACAAAGTAGCATTACTTTCAAAAGTATATGAATTGATTAAACTATGTGCATGAAGAAGATAAATTTTCAAAACATAATGCATATATTAAAATTACATATTTAGTACTGAAGACGAGTTCGGTATCATTCAACCATTCCCTATGTATGAGATATTCTATGAACTTAAGGTGTACGTACACACTAGAAGATTTTTTTAAATTTTAATTTTTAAAATCCAGTTGATTTACAGTAGGTTATTAATATATGATTAAACTCATTTAGGTGAGAAAAAGCCATATTACACTAATTATTAACTAATTAAATAATATTTAAAGAGGAAATTAGCATATTTTTTGAAACATGATATCTTAAATTCTAATTTGTACAGACACACAATTCTAGTTGTAAATTATGGCTGATATTAGTCTTCATGTTGTCTTCCTCAATCAAGTTATAAAAATATACAGTTTTTTTTTTAATGATTGTTTCATCAAAAATAAAAAAAGCAAGATTTGTTCTTTAATTTTAACTTTTAAATAGCTATTAAAAATTTATTTCTATATATATAACTTTGATTGAGGCACAAAACATCCACTATTTCATACAGATTATTTTTATATATAAATAATTGTATTTGGTTATTTTCTTGTTGAGTTATGATTGTTTGAATGAAGCAACATAGTGGAAAAATATCATTCTTCATAAAATGAGCTTTAAAAAAACCGTAACTAGAGTTTTTAATGAAAGCACCTCAAGAAAAATAATTATAACTTAAGAAATGTTTCAAATATTGACAACATCTTGGTATCGTTTGAAAGCTAAAGGACTAGAGAACATTATTAAGCAATAAAAAAAACATTCGATATTTTGAAAGATTTTCGAAGTTTCAAGTGTGTACATACATCATTCTAGTTCAATCAAATGTAAAATTCAAAAAAAAAAAAAAAAACATAAGTAAAATGATTTTACCAATCACAATATTCAAAATTTTAATTATGGTAATAAGTATTAATCACATTGATTATGGTAAATATTTTTAATCATATTTCATAACTAATATTTACCATATACCATAATCAATATTGATACTATATTATAACTGATGTTACCAATTAACCATACACTATAATTGGTATCAACCATATACTTTAACCAATATTAACAATATACCGTAACCAATATTAATCATATAATATAACCAATATTAACCATATACTATAACCAATATAAACCATATACCACAACCAATATTAATCGTATTGTTTAACCTTGTACTACTTTGAAGATCTAACAATAAAATCAACATATATAATTTTTAAGTTATCTTCTGATTACTGTTTCTAATCTGAGTGAGATTTAATGTAAGTATCAACCTAATATCCTTTCTTCAAATTATCCTTTAATTTTAAAATAAAGAAAAATTAGAATAAAAGTTATTAAATTCTTATTCTAATTTATATAAACATAATCATTACTTTGTTTCTATATTTCTCTCTACACTATTGGATAAAAATTTCATCAAATAGTTATCCGGAGGAAATTTTACAGCCCAAGTTGAAAATATTTATCTTACAAAAGTAATTAATTCGAGGACTTGCGTTTCCTTTGTCAAAGCACTAACGGACTTTCTACCACGGTAATTTCCCTTATCTAAGCGTTCATTTTCTCATTAATTTTATTATCCAAAACTGTCCTGACGAAGAAAGAAGTACTTAATCGAAGCGAATCATCGTTCTATCAGATATCAAGTAACGATAGCGATGTCTTTCAAAACGAGTCAGAATCCCTTTTACGCCAATGTTAATTAGTGGACTTTCACAAAAATGTTTCTTTTTTCGGCTGTTTCTCTAGTTTTGTGGAACTTCTTTTCCCCCATCACTGTACAGGCTTAGGGACTTAAGACCAAAGGCTGCTCTTATGACTGCTCTTTGATGTATGTCATTAATGATTCATATCGCAACAAATATGATTCATATTTTTTAGAGGCACCAAATATGAATGTGTGGTAGAAGAGGAACTTGAAGCTGGGTCCTTGAAATCAAATTCTAATGAGATGGTGTCTTCGTTCTTTGAAGTGTTTGATGTATCATAAAAGAAGGAAAGGGTTTTGATTTCCTTTTCACTCTTTTATATGAAGATCAGTAATTTATTTTTATATTATTTATTTTTCTTTTTGCTAATAATTACAAAATCTGGTTTTATCTGTAAATTAATGTTTGTGTTAATGTCAAGGAATTTCAAACATCGCTTTTTGATATTCATTTTGAAATATTTGGATATTCAATAAATCTAAAATTAAACAATTTAAAATAAATTTTCTTACAAAATTATTTATAATAAATTATATTTTCAAGTATATTTTAATTTAAATTTCGGTTACCGGTATAAATAATGATCATATTTTTTTTTTTCAATTTCGGATTTTTAACATTTGAATAGTAAATAATCCATGTATATTTGTTGAAACTGGATGGTGTAAAGTAAATATAGTGTAGTAAAACTCTGAAAAAGTTTCAGAGTAATTATTCGGTGATTAAAACATTTCTTCAGGAAAACTATAATTTTTTAATGTTATTTGAATATTACAGTTTCTATCAAAAATTACCAAATAAATCTAAAATTTATATCTCAAATATATGAAGAATAATATTGAGTATTTCGTAAAAAAAATGACTTCAAATAGGAAAAAGGATTTAAAAAATTACAAATTTCTAATAAACATGTATCAGAGAAATGATTTGTAATCTTTCTAACAAAGACGCTGTTTGACAAGACATATCTTTAAAGGAGTGCAATTCTTTTCTAGAAAAAATAATATAGTTTCATATATGAACTTAAAAAATATTATTTTTATTATACTAGATTATTTAAATATCGCAAACGAAGTTTGTAAATTAAGCCTTAAATTAAAAGTTATTCTTTTTCTCTTAAATGTTCAGCAATATTATTAAACATAAAAAGTTAAATGCATACTAATTTTAAACTTAAATCAAGCTTAGGACGTTTTTATCATATCTGCACAATAATATTTAAGATCGTAATCGGAATTTACAATGCTATTTCATAATTTTCACTCATTACAAAATGTTATTTGCGTTTCTAAGTGACATAACTCGATATATGAAAGAAAATAACATTGCTACTATTAAAGTGAAAGTGAAAGATAAAGGAAAATAATTTACATACAAAAATATATATGATGTAATTATTTTTAATAAAATGAAAATACCATGCATTTTATATTGAATGCAGTTCATTTAAAATATATATATTATTAGTAAATTCTCAATCATTTAATAATAACTACTTTTATTTTTAGTAGAAATATTTACACAAAATAGTGCTTCCATAAAAACATAACCAGTCATCCTGCTTGAAAAGGCAGACCTGAATATATTCCAGTTAATTCCAATTAACGGAAAAGATTATTTTGCCAAATATTAGGTTACTTTCTGTAATGTTTATTTTGTGTCAACGATTTCCATTTTACTGAGCAGGAATGCTTTTCTCTCTCTGAAGCAAAAATTCCTTGGGAATTCAATTTGCAGCTGTATAATTCAATTTGTTACTAGAAAGTATTCTAGGTAGATAGAGTTTAGATTCCTTTGCCCACACTTTTCTCGGCAGTATTATTTGTATTCTTAGATAATTTATTCGTAAAAAAATTCTCCCATGGGGAAATTATTCCATGCAAAAGCTTCATTGCCGTTATTATGGGTAAAAATATAAAAACAACATTTTGGGCAAAATCAATGAATGTTTGTAAAAAAATATCACAGTTATTCTGTAATTATTTTAGTTACAAATTACTTTGTAGACACTTTATTAAACTAAACTATAAATACTTGTTAGTAAAAATAATGTGTTTTAATCTGAATTGAAGTGCATATTTATGTATAATCTTATTTCTCGATAAAATATAAAATATATTTGTCAGGTCATTATTTAAAGCAAATTTTAACATTGCATCGTTAGAATGAAATTGTTGTGATATATTTTTGCTTTTAAAACAAAGCGGGCAGATTTTATATCATTTCATTAAAACCATGGATATTTAAATAAAAGTGAAAAATAAATTGTTAATATAATTTGGTTTTGTTCCCTTTGAAAGAAAATTCATAAAAAGAAATTGAATGAAACTGAATTTTTTAATACAAATTCAGTTATTTTTGTCTTTTTATATGAATTCGTCTTTTTGATGACTTACATTTTCTTCGTCTTTCCTTACTTTTGATAGGAGGCATTTGTAGCATATATATTAAGTGGAAAAAATTCGAATTGTCATTCAAATCACGAGCATCTTATGCATATTTCCAAAGCAATAGTTTTTCGTTGTTTACGATAAATGGTTTCTTGGTCGAGTCGGGTTTTCGAAAATGTATTACTTGAAGAATTATCACTTGCTTTTGTAGTATCATGGACATCTGGGATCGAATTTTACATCATGCAATAACGACAAACTGGCTAATCCGACTCGCTGGAAGGCACATGGGAAAACTTTAATGACCGGACATTGGCTGGAACTGTATTTGAGTCCTAAGGGCCATCAATAACCACTGTACAACCCTTCCCTACCCTTTCTGCCATCGATGTAAAGAGCCAGACCCACACATTTTTGAGACCACAAGGGTAGCGAGAACCAACCACCATGCCGGAAGCTTCTCCTCGTCAAATACGAGGTGAGCCCCTTGGGACTGCATCAAACATTAGATATGTCTCCAATATTTACAATAACAATGTAATCATGGAACTATCGAACATCACATTTTTTTTGACACGGAATTGTCTTTGCTTGCTATTAATAAAAGATATTATTATTATAAAAGAAAAATGTATTAGGTTTCCATTCTTGTGCACTATGAGGTTAAATTTTGTCTGATATGGACAGCATGCATGCATGCATCTGGATTATATTTAGACGAAAATGGCACTAGCGCCTATTGGCCAATGTTAATTTTCTGATAACATCAGTTAAAATTCTGCCATTTATAGAATCAAAATCGAGTAAAATTATATTAAAGAATATTAACCGTAGTTGAACGCGGGCAATTTATAGTACAATACTTCACCATGACTATGACAACATAAAATATTAATACTTAAGTTGTATCGAATTTGTAATCTAAAATTTAGGATGAAGAATAACTGTAAAATCAAAGATTTTGAAATAATTTGGCCTATAATTTTAATTTTTTTTTATTATATGAATGCTTGCTTTCCCTACCTAGAGAAAATCAAAATAAAACTAAACACTGCTTAAAAGAAGATAAATCTCTATCCATATGTTTATGTTCCTATTTTTGAATGAATTATATTTGTTAATTGGAGACAAATATAAACATATTGAGGTGAACATATATTCATTCACAATGATGAGAAAATACGTACCCAAACCTAAGAGAACATTGTTAATTGAATTTATCCTTCGATGTCAAAACTGATAGCAACGTAAGCCCAACAGCAGCAACAACAAAATTATATTATATTCAAGTGCCTGACCGAGCTATATGAAATGTTGTATTTCAGCTTCTTCTTCTTAAAACCAGTTTCAGGCAATTCCAGCCACTCGAAAACGAACCTTATTGTTTTATCACAGAGCTCGTTCATCAGAAAATACAATTCTCACCATTAGATGAAAATGAATTGAATTTAACTTTCTATGTCGAAACCGATTGCATCGCAAGCCCACCAACAAAAACAAATATCAATATGTTCAAGGGACTGAAGAAGCTATATGAAATGTTTTGCTTCATTCCCTTGTCTTTATACCAATTTCAGGATATTCGAGCAGAGTGAATGCTGAATGTTTTATCACAGAGCACGTTCAACAGGGCGTACAATTTTCAACAGTGGATAGAAATAATTAGACCATTGTTAATCATGATCTGTAACTTAACATTATGGCATAATAATAGAACGAAAACATGATGTGGCATTTCGCATTATTAAATGCCTTTGGTGCTTAACAATAAGGAAGAGAAAATCAACATGATATGATTTTGATGTATTTTTCAAATATAAATATGTGCAACGAATTGAAATGATATAAGTTACGATTCGATTGGCCAGATGCTATTTTTCCATTGTTATTGTAATCGATTTATTTCCTCTAGATACCGTATTTGGTTTTACAAGATATTGCATGGATGAATTTTGGTATGATGAATGGATGTGGAATAATTGCTCTACAGGTAAATGACTATCATATCACTTAAGCGTTGAAAGCTACTTCTCAGCATCTTCGTCTCTATTGTTACGTAGTTTTCTGCCGATGTTCATTTGGATAGTGGAAGTGATACGGTGTAAAGAACGCTCAATCAGCAGGTAGAAGCAGAATAAAAACAACGACGTTTATTTTCACGAGGACACACAGGACAGCACAAAAACGACAACTATATACAGCACAGAAGACAATTATCTTCAACCGAGACGAGTAGAATACAACAGCATGCAAATCAGCATACAACAAGAATCTACTGCAGACAGTAGCGCACAGCTCAGCTCAGCACTAGCTTGACTCCGTCGCTTCCGACTACTCTGTCTTCGACTCGGACTCGGATTACTGACTTCTACCTTCCTTTGGAAGCTGCGACTGCTTCCTTTTATAGGTCCCGGGAGGCGGGGCTAGAAGCCTCTCAACCAATCAGGAACGTTCGAGGCGTATCTCGGTTCCTACTGGACGGATCGGGAAAATTCTCGAAGTTTCGGGTATAATCTATATTGGCGACAAAGTCGCCAAATTGGTCGCTAAATGGTCGCCAAGTTTATCGCCAAGCTCTGGGACCTCCGACCTGGACTCTGTCCCATTCAGATGACTGTAAAACTTTCTTTCTGTTGATGGAACAAACTACGCTGGGAAGCCGAATTGCAGGTTTGTAACACTATCAATCAGGTTCAACGCCTGTCCCTATCGTCTCTCCCAGTAAAAACTGTCATTATAATCGACATGATACTTCTGATCATAAAAAAGTCATTATTTTACTAATTATGTGTCAAAATAGACCCCAATAATTATGTTTTTTTTAAAAAAAAATATGAGATCAGTCGCAAGAATTTAGAAATTGTCATACAGTTTCGTTTTGTCTATTATGCTACTAGTAATAGAATAAAACATGCATAAACGGCACCTCTCATCTCCAGAAGGTGGGAATATACAAAAGGCTTTCTTTGATTATTCTTATTACACAGATTCTTATGTTATTTTTTCAACCTTATCAATGGCTTCTGCTTCTCTCAGCCAGTGATTTTCAGGAGAAAGCTCAAAAGTAATACTTCATCGAGCATTCTGTGTTGGGAGAATTTGACAGAATCTTTAAGCCACAACAACTTAATTGGTCCTTAAATTTTTATTTTAAAGGGAAACCCATGGCGCTTTGATATATCATCAGGCTTCAGTTGTTCCCTTAGAATTAGAGATTGCAATATCGGGCCAAAAGTTCAATACCGGTATTCGGTATTTTTTAGATCTTAATACCGGGATACCGGTTTTAATACCGATATTAGAAATTTTAGGAAAAGAAAGAAAACACGGGTGTTTCTTTGTTTTATTAACCAGTTTTATTAGAGAATGTAAATATCACAAAAATAATTTGTAACTTATAAATTATAACAGCATATAAAGAATAACAAAAAAGTAAAGCAGCATCTTCTTTATTTCAATCACAAAAAAGGGTTGTTGTTGTTTCTGATCCAAAGTGTTATAGCTGCAGTATACAACCTCCATAAATACAAAGATCTATAAAAAGTCCAAAAACAATTGAGGAACCCTTAAAATCCCAAAAATCGTAAAATTAAAACATTTCAGAATATGATTGGGGGAGGATTGATCTGCCTTGCACCAAGTACATTCAGAAAAGATCATCCGTACGTGTTGGAAGGTGAGGGATTTGGTGTGTCCACTTAAAAACGAGAGAGAGCCGTTTGATGTTTTCTAGAGATATTCAGACGGTGACACCAACCGGGACTCTTATCAAAGTACCAAGGGTGAACAGGTGGGACTCTCCAAATTTCACTCGACTCCATCTTTTTGATAGAAGAGATTTCAGAATAAGTTAGTGTTGCATCACCATGGATATGTCGGCTGAGCCAGTCTTAGCTAAATTATCCGCTATCTCATTACCATTTAAACCAACATGTGAGGGGACCCACTGAAAGTGCATAGAGTGTTCAGCGGAGAACCTGGCAATAATAATGTTTAGATAAACAAAAAATGTGTTAACATTACTTTTTAGTCTGGTATATTACAAATTTTTGAAATGTGATCTTAAAAACATAATGTATCAATTGTACTGTCATTAAGCCTATAATTTAATTTTGTGAAAAAATTATCAGCTGTCGACAACGCTCTTTCGATATCTACGATAGTTGGTGGTACTGTTAGCAATGGGCATATACTTTTTTCCAAATATTACCTCTAAATATCTCATCAAATAATCGATTACTCGTCGGATGGTTTTGTATATAGCTGATTTCTGTATTGTATTTTGGTTTGTTGATTTTTTTATCGCTAATTTTAATTTTTGTTCAAGAGACAATTCCTTTTCACTATCGACATTAGTGCCATTATAATCTCCGATAACTGTACCGAATTCTTCTGAATGTGGATAGCTTTGTGGGTAAAAATAAATTTTAAGAAAATTCACTATAAAATTGAGCAGATTTGAATTGGTTAGTCTCTTTTCTTCTTTTTCATTTTTAAAATCATTATAATTATGTAAATACCGTAAGATATTTTCTATTTTGGCATGTCTTTCTTCTGTGCGATTTTTCAATGTAATACATAATTCTTCAGATAGTGATGTGTGCTGTTCTTTCAATGACTGCAACATGAAATTTATTTTTGCATTAGGATGTTAATAAATTAAATTCACTCCGACATAATGCCACAACAGCCAGTGTTAATACTAAGTTTATATTAAGATATAACAACCTGCTATAAATTATAAATATTATATATTATATATTATTTATAATTTATATTATATATTATAAATATTATATCATTATAAATATGAATATTATTAATATTATTGTGAATATCTGGATATTAAGTCGAATTCACTATCTGATAAATTTATTTGCTGGTTTAAGTCGATTATTGCTATTTGGATTGGATTTCTCAGTTTCAAAAATCGTTTCATCATTAGAAGTAAACTGTTCCAACGTTTTTTAGAATCTCCTCCTAAACATCTCCTTTCATGTTTCCTCTCACTCCTTTTTTGTCAATGTAAACCTATACTAACGCATGCGCAAAAGGTGGAGGGTTTTACAATCCATTGTCATACAGTATTTTATCACTTCTCTTGATTGTACGATGCAACTTTGTATTCACAGTCTAATTAGTTTCTTCCGTTAGGGAAACATAAAAACAAAAACTATACTATTTTGCTATGTTGGCAATTCCTGAACAATTTAAACAATTATAAGACAATTTAAAAAAATTTCTAGTAAATACCGAAATATCGGTATTTAAGCTTATGAATACCGGTATTACAAAATTGTACAAATGGCTCAAAATACCGGTATTCGGTATCCTGGTATATCGGTATTGCAATCCCTACTTAGAATTTACCTTCTCGAAGTGATATCGCAAAATATATTACTTGATAAAACCCTAAACCTCCACAGCGGCTTTGATTCTGAAGTTTTGCTTATATAACTAGCCAATCAGAATGTTCTTTGTTTATTGTGTAAATTACGATATTAAAATGTACTTTTTAGTTGTGATAGGATTTGTCTCAACACAAATGGTTCACCTGTAATTAGTGCAGTGGACTTAGATATTAAAGTAACTTAACAAATTTGTAAACTGGAGTTGCTAGAAGCAAAATGTGCATAATCTAAGATAGAAGCATGACAGTATTCTACAGTTCTGGCCTCATTTATCTCCAAATTATTTATCAAGAGTTTGTAAAAGAAAAATTGGCATTTTGTCATTGATAAAACTAATCGTCAGTTAATTATCAAGCGTGCAGTTCATGGTGAAAATTAAAGCTCATAGTATATTTAATTCTACTAGAAGTGAATTCCATGTGCAATCAAACACATTCCATGCTCTATATGGGTCATATTAATAAGATTTTATTACTATCAATAGTATTTATAAAAATGAATCATTATTCATTTCAAATTTTTCTTTAGAGCAATCATTCTTTTTATCCGCGATCAACAAGTTCTTTCAAAACATAAGAGATAAAATTTATTTTTTATTTTCGTTTCAATCAGTTTGTATAACCTGGCATGAAAGTTTTTATAATTAGGAAGCCCAGGACATAAAAGCTTCTTGTTAGAGTATAAAAGGAAATTCTTCAACAATTATTCTTTGTATGAAAGTATTTATTCTTAACGCATTTCTACCAGGAGAAAGCAGCTTAATCGCATGGAATTCCTCGTAATATCAAGTAGCAAGTGTCGGTATTGATGTCGGTGTAAAAAAGACAGAATCTCTCTTAAGTCGTTGTTAATTAGAGGATTTCCGTAAGAAATATTCATTCTTTACTTTTAGTCACATTCTTCAAGGTTTCTAGGATGAAAGACCCACTAAAATGTTCAGATTAAAAACGAATTTTAAGTATAGTTTGCGGCTACTCGTATTGAAAGAAACTTGATTTTTTTTTTGTACGGATGGCATTATAGATGAATGGCTAAGAGCAAAAATTGAAGACACGAAGAACTGGGCTGAAGTTTTGCTGTATTTGGATTTGTTTTCTTTGTTAATATTTGATAGTGTAATAAAAAATTATATTATATTATAAATTTTATGGTTTGGAGAATAGTTTATTTGTAGATTCATTTCCTTGTATGGTTGCTAGAAAATTAAATGTTGAGTTCTCTGAGTTATCTTTAATTAAAGTAAGAGCCTTCGTACATACGAACCTTTATCTTTAAAAATATAGTTATTATTTTCTTTTTGTTAGGGAATTCGTATTATTAAACTTGATGGTCTTATATATACCCACAAAGGACAGACTTTAGTATTTATTTGTTATAGAAATCAAGAGAATGCCCAGGTTTGATGACGTTTTCAAGTATCGGCAACATAGCAATTTTCGTCAGGATTTTTATATATATAAACTTGCATTATAGTCCATCCAAAGCTTTCTCAACCATTCTTTATGAATATCCCACCTCGAATATAAATGCGACCTTGAGATAAGTCCGCAAATACTTTCATTAAAATACAACTTCTATCCTTTTTGTTCATAACATTAAGTTCTAAAATTAAATTAAATTTATTTAAAAATCACTTTTTTCCTAAACTCAATAGTGTTAAAAAATTTCTTAGTCCAAATGTAGCTTATCCCCTCACCCCAATCCTTTAACAATCAATAGGAATGAGCCCTGACGATCACCACCTCACCTCCACCTCATTCTTGGCTCAGACTACTTAAACATCTTCACCAGGCTTTCAGTTCAGATCCAGAGTTCGACGAAGACGATTACGGAAATAGACTGACCGTCAAGCCTTCTGCAGTCTGTAATTACCGGGGAAAAGCTTCTGCGCGGCTAGGCGTCAGGTCAAACCAACTCTCAAGGACGCGAACTCCTTGCACGGTATTAGTTAGCGTTAGTTACGAAATATAGATCTGTGGTGTGAATGTTGCATTTTCACTAAATCCATAGTGTGAATATGTATTTGGACGTCTTTTTGCCAATCGATTAACAAACAAAATTCAATACAAAACTATAGTTGTACTCAGAACTCATTGATATAACTCATTGATATAACTCATTGATATAACTTTATTGATATAACTCATTGCGTTTAGGAATTATTGCTTTCCTGTGCATGCAGAAATACAGACCGTCAGAGAGTCAGCGGCTTGACAGATTTAGCTAAAATTTTCTCATGAATCTGCATTACAGATGCTAAATATGTGTACTAAACTTTATTCTATTTAGGTCTTTGAGTTTTCTAATTATGAAGTTTTATTTGTGCTCGAACAAGCAGACAGACATACTAAAAATGATTTCTTTCAAAATTTGATCTGAATCTAAAAAAATTATCTTAAATAATTATATCAAAATCTTTGGTATTTTTCAAAATCTCGAGTTCAACGTTTTTTACTACTTTCTTTATTGCTTAAATCACCGAAGAACCGTCGTGTAAGGGGGTCTGTTTCACGTTAAATCCGTCAGGGCCAAACGTCCTTCCGCTGGTGTGGTATGGTGTGGAGAGGGGGTGTCAGCTCAAGTGTCGTTCTCGTCATCCTATCACGGTTCAAAATTAATAGATCCGTCTCAAAATATCCCTAGTGTTGCAACGGGACGTTAATATAACTAAATTAAACTAAACATTATTGCTTAAGGTTTCCTTTTTTCTAAGAGAGTGAAGCTTATCCCTTTAAAGTTAAAATGAAAATCTTTTTAATCGATAAGTACCCAAATTTGATCAACGGTACCAACTCAGGACAGTTCAGATTCAAGAACGCATCCTTAGCAGAGCTCAGGTGACAAGTAATGTAGCAAGTTTTTGAAAGAAAATGGATAATATGAATATTACAACTTTTGGGATAGCCATTTTAGAATGATAAGATAGAGAATAAAGCGGATTAGTCCAAAGCCAGGAAAGATAACAGCAATTGAATGAAAGAAAGCGATATCCAAAAGCTGATGGATGGCTATAAGCTGAAAAGATATTCAGTCCTTTGTGAATTTCTGCAATAGGTCTATCAGAAAATATTTTTGCGATGTAAAATGATATTAAATATCTTCAGAACCTTAGGTACTATTATGTAATGTTAACAAACGATTTTTTTATCTTACATACAAAAAAATTGACGTTAAAGGAAATTTTGAAAGCAAAATAAGTTTAGTTCACAAGAAAAACATTATTACATTTTTATCACGCATATTCTTATTTATTTAACGTGAAGTTCTATGAACTTCTGAACGTGGTTGAAGAAGTAAAAAATCCTTGAAAAAAATCATTCTGTTTATTAGTTTGTGTAACATTATTTTATTTCGATAATTTTTTCACAAAATATGTGAATATCGGCATTAAATTAGGATTTTTTTTTTCATCATAATTCTGATTTTTTTTTGTAAATTTTATTCATTATTAGCTGATATCCGGCGCGTTGTTACCGCAGAAGATATATTATTTTGGAAATATCGTTTGAAATTTAAAAACGCTATCTTCTTTAATTAGGAATGATAGAAAGAAGGATATTTATTTTCCTATCGGCAATGAACACATTCATTAAAATTGAATGATACATAAAGGAGATGTATAAATAATATTTATTATATTTTTTGATTTTATTATTCAAGTGCTATAGGATAGACAATATTTTTTTTGTTTTTCTGTCTTCAGCAAGAACAAATAAATTTCTTGGTTGTCCGACTCGTGAGCATCCAACATACAACTGCCATGTCAAAAACATAGATTTTCTAGGTTCAATCCGCACTTGAAATGATTGATTTTACGTCTTGTTGATGGTAATCGGAAATGCTAATCAAATGGGGAACTGCAGTCGTTTGAAATTATAAGGATGTCGGTGCGAATAATGGGAATGCGTGGAATGAGCACATCCTCTCCATTCGACTTTCCGTTAAGAATTGTTGCCTCGACTCTTGCTGCATGTTTGTCTTCTGATTCTGACACGCGTGATTGGTTAGCACGAAAACGATATCTTTCGATTCTTTCCTCGTGTTGAAGCAGGTGAATTAGCAATTCGTAAACTATCTGCTACATTACTCGCTTGTCGTTCCTCTTTTAGTTAAAAAGATTATTTCGCTTATTTCTACTTACTGCGCTGGTAGATCTACTAAGTGGCTAACGTTTGGGAAGCATATTGCTTCATAAAGCAATTAGCACGATATACGCTCGTATAGCCGAAAAATCAAAATCTCGATTGAAAAAATCATTTCTCGACAGAAAAATTGTTGTTTGAAATGGAAAGTTTACCTTGATATAACTATATATATAACTTACCTTGATGGGCATCAATAATAATAAATCTATTTTGTATGAGTGAGATAAACTCTGAATAATATGTGCGGTTCGACGCAGCCAAAATATTGTGCCGTTGAATGACATTATGATTATTCATTAGCAAAAAAAAAATATTACTTGCACTAAATATTCCCGATTTCATTGCACTCACATTGATTGGCATCGATGATAAATTTGTCTTGATGATTTATTTTGTTTAATATATGTGCGATTGATTCCGAATGACATGTGCCGTTTACTGTTTGTATTTTGTCAATTGTCAATTTTAAAATGATGTTGAATAATATAAACATATGAGACGTGTTTGTTTATATATTTTATTGCGTTCAAAATAAATGCTAAAATTTCTACTATGACTATAACCTTCGCACAAGTGCAAACAATAAATCGATCAAGTATCAACGCAATCGGTTAAACGATGCGGCATTGCGTAATGTACGAAAAAACAAAAATTCCTTTTTATATTGTTACAAACCTGCAATTCGGCTTCCCAGCATAGTTGGTTCCATCATTGGAAAGAATGTTTTACAGTCATCTCTATGGAACAGAGTCTGGGCGTCGTGTCGGGGGTCCCAGAGCTTGGCGACAAACTTGGCGACCATTTGGCGACTTTGGCGCCAAAATAGATAATACCCGAAACTTCGAGAATTTTCCCGATCCGTCCAGTAGGAACCGAGATACGCCTCGAACGTTCCAGATTGGTTGAGAGGCTTCTAGCCCCGCCCCCCTGAGACCTATAAAAGGGTCCACAGCTGTCAGAGCAGGCAAGTCAAGTCCGAGTTGGGAGACGACGAAGTAAAGTCCGAAGACGGAGCGGAGGAGTTGAAAGCGACAGAGCGGAGCAGGCGGAAACTACGGTGAGCAGCGACGGAGTCAAGCTCGTGCTGAACTGAGCTGTGCGCTACTGTCTGCAGTAGATTCTGGTTGTATGCTGCTGTGTGTGCTGTTGTATGCTACACGTCTCGGGTGAAGATAATCGTCTTCTGTGCTGTATATAGCTGTCGCTTTTGTGCTGTCCTGTGTGTCTTCGTGTAAATAAACGTCGTTGTTTTTATTCTACTTCTGCCTGCTGATTGAGCGTTCTTTACATCATATCATTCCCACTATCCAAACGAACCCCGGTAAAGAAAATTTCGTAACATTTGGTGTCAGGAGTGGGATAGTGGTCAACAGTGTATGGTGCTGGCGAGATCTCAAGGAAAAATGGCTGATAGCGGTAATGGTGAGTTACTGGTTCTGTTGGCTGAGATGAAGAAATCTATGGAAGCTGGACAAGAAAGAATGGAGAAAAGACAAGAAAGAATGGAGAAAAGACAAGAAAGACTGGAGCATTTGATGAAGCAAGGACAAGAGGAGATGAAGCAAGGACAAGAGGAGATGAAGCAAGGACAAGAAAGAATGGAGAAAAGACAAGAAAGAATGGAGCAGGAGATGAAAGCCGGACAAGAGAAACTTTTGCAAAAAATGGAAGCCTTCACGGAAGAAATGGAAACCGGATTTGAATACATGAAGAGCGAATTGAAGAAAGGAATTTCATCGTGGAAAGAAATTTTAAAAGATGAAGTTAACAAAACTGAAGACATCCAAGTTATCACAGAAGAAATTGAAGGAAGCAGCGAGAGCCAAGTGGAAGAAAAGACTGAAGATCGAATGGAGACCGGTGTCACTGAAATGGAACTTATCCAGCCGGAGGATGAGCCGAGGTTTAATGAGGAGAGGTGCTAACAGGGAGAATGTCAAATAATTGCGGAACTGAAACGGTCTACTCCGAATGAGTCCCCTGAAACGGAACCGGAAGTGCAGGCGCTTGGGGATGGAGTAGATGGACTTTCTTCGGACGGGTCTGTTGGTGTCGACCCGTGTTTCATACCTATGGATGCAAGAGTTGATGCGTCCCTGTTTGGATTGGATTCGTCCCAAAGATTAAAGGAACTACCTCTCTACAAGCCTCTTGATATCTCCTGGCATAGTGACACGGAAGAAGACTACGTGGCGGGAATCGCTGACCCCTGTAGTCAAGATCTCCACTTCCTTCAAGAATTCATCTTTGCTGTAAATCTACATGGAAGTGTCTTGCAAATAGGAGCTGATGAATCTGCTGTGTATCCGGTCAAGTTGTATTGTAGCAGAAGAGCCCTTCCTGTAAAGGCAGATATACTCTTCAGACGATCCAGTGTGGAGTGTTGTGGACAATTCTCGAGTGTCGAGAATAGACTGGGAAGAGGTGGACGTATTCCCGTGAAAGATTTGGCGACGAAGGCGAATACCTGGCTTTCGAGTGGACTTCAGAAAGCACCGTTGGATCATCCTGATATACGATTGGTTCGATGGAAGAAGTTTAATGTGACCAACCGAAAAGCCTGTCAAGAATTCATTCCGGAGGTCTCTACTACGATCCAGCGTTTGGCTCCATGGGACATCCTGCATTTTAAGGAGCGGAATCAAGTCTGGATGTACAATCCGAAACGACGAAGAGGTCCGGGTCAAAATCATTCAGAAGGTTTGGATGGATCTTCAGTCGCCGCCAAATTAGTAAATTATGTCATCTTTAAGAGTCGCCTAAAGCATCATCATAACATCCTACGGAAGCCTACGCCAGCTGTTGAATTGAAGTAGGACTGCCTGGACGTCAGTCTTTGAAGAGGGGAGCAATGTTACAAACCTGCAATTCGGCTTCCCAGCATAGTTGGTTCCATCATTGGAAAGAATGTTTTACAGTCATCTCTATGGAACAGAGTCTGGGCGTCGTGTCGGGGGTCCCAGAGCTTGGCGACAAACTTGGCGACCATTTGGCGACTTGGCGACGAATTTGGCGACTTTGGCGCCAAAATAGATAATACCCGAAACTTCGAGAATTTTCCCGATCCGTCCAGTAGGAACCGAGATACGCCTCGAACGTTCCAGATTGGTTGAGAGGCTTCTAGCCCCGCCCCCCTGAGACCTATAAAAGGGTCCCCTGCTGTCAGAGCAGGCAAGTCAAGTCCGAGTTGGGAGACGACGAATTAAAGTCCGAAGACGGAGCGGAGGAGTTGAAAGCGACAGAGCGGAGCAGGCGGAAACTACGGTGAGTAGCGACGGAGTCAAGCTCGTGCTGAACTGAGCTGTGCGCTACTGTCTGCAGTAGATTCTAGTTGTATGCTGCTGTGTGTGCTGTTGTATGCTACACGTCTCGGGTGAAGATAATCGTCTTCTGTGCTGTATATAGTTGACGCTTTTGTGCTGTCCTGTGTATCTTCGTGTAAATAAACGTCGTTGTTTTTATTCTACTTCTGCCTGCTGATTGAGCGTTCTTTACATCATATCACTTATAATTATGCAATCATGCATTTTTGATTAAATTTAAGCTTGTTTTAAATGCTAAAATTTATTTTTAAATTCCTTATTCTTTAGTTGCACTTGTGAATATATTTGGACATTTGTATTTTCAGAGAATCATTAAATGTAATTATTATTTAATGAATGACTTTTTTTATTAAGAAGGACAAATGTTCTTTTTACAAGAAACGTTGCATTAGATCTTCATGAGCACAAAAATATTGCTTAATATATATTATATCTTATAAGAAAAAGCTTTTATCTTATATATAAGTACATTTTCATGATTTTTTTTGCAATAAAAATTTGATATTTAAACATTTTTTAGGTTACTGCTTTAACAAGAAAATGTTTTAATGAACCATTTTCGAATATAATTAATAGCCATTCCTAAACGATGTTTATTTCATTAATGGTAAATTTTAACGTTTCTTGGAATTTAAAAAAAATTGTTTCAGCCTTAGTGGAAAATCTTTTATAAATTGTTTTAAATATATAGATACTGTTTTAATTCATGTAGTTTCTATATAAATTTTCCCAAAACTATAGTTAAAACAAGAAATAAATATCTTGAAAAACTATTGGTTTATTAAGATGCAATTTAATACCCACATATTAATTAGTGTGCAGATGAAACTAAATAATACCAATATAATACATGATTTTTTTTTCTAAATAATCTGTTTAGTTTGGAACATGGCTATCTCAGGAAAAAATTGCACACCCCTGTGCAGTATTCAATTCCAATGGTTATAAGCCCAATTATTCTAACACCAAAGATTCTATAACTTTGTCCCGTATGTATATTGGGAAATCGATTGATTTGTTATGCGAATATTTGGATTCTTCAAACTCGTTGGCCCATTCGATTTGAGTTTATAAATATAGCATTAAAATTGTTGAAATAGTTTCCCAAAGTAAAACGGTTTAGTCCAGTGTTATGCAGTGGTTCAAAACCTATTGAAACTGCCGAAGTTTAAATGCAAGTATTAACGATAATGATATGCATGCAAGCTTTCATCTTTACAGGTGGGAAAGCTTCGCATAATCCTAGCCTTCCTCAGAATTCCATTCCATGGTGTCTTGTTCTTTGTCCGGGTCTTACAATTTGTCATCTTAATAATTTTAAAACCTTTCTTCCAAGCATTCCATACACTTACATTTTGATCACCCTTTTGATCTGTGTGTGTGGGGGGGGAATCAGGTATCTTATTAAGAATCCAGCTTATTTAATTATTTGTATTTCAATAAATTTAATAATATTTCGCGCTTTAAATGGTTTGTAAACTTTTAAGATATAACTGAGAATAGATTTTGTAGCAGAGCGAGAACAGATTTGTAAAACTTTCGGGACATTTCTTTTTTTTTTCAATGAAAATTATCACTATACATTCCAACAAATATGCTAGTTTCAGTTACAGCAATTCTCTTTCTATCATTCTCAGTCATTGCCCATGTTTCAGCAGCTAATATGAGAATGGACAAAATAAAAGTTTTATAAATGTGTAATTTGGTTTTGCAAACAATAAATATCACTATACATTTGTAATTACATTTTTTTTTAAATCTCTGGATGTAATTGAGCTGGTTCCACAGAAACTCTCAAGGAATCACGAATCACATTTCAGTAAGAAAAATGATAAATTAATTTTTTTTCCTCAGAATTTCTAACAAATTTTCATATTTAAAGATAATAATAATAATCTATAAATTTTAATTTGTTGAATTTAAAATTTAATTTTGAACACTTGTATGAACATTAGTTAATATTTAACATCATTCTTTTTTTTACTTTATTCCGTAATTTTAAATGGGTCGCGGTGGCCTGGTGTTAAGGCCTCGGCTTCGGAACCAGAGGGCTTCAGGTTCGTGACCCGATTCCACCGAAAGAACCGTCGTGTAAGAGGATCAGTTGCACGTTAAATCCGTCCTGATCAAACATCCTCCCGCTGGTGTGGTGTGGCGTGAAGAGGGGGGTGTCAGCTCAGGTGTCGTCCTCGTCATCTGACCGCGGTTCAAAATGACGAGGTCCGTCCCAAAATAACCCTAGTGTTACTTCAAACGGGACGTTAATATAACCAAAACCAAATCCGTAATTTTAAACTGTATATTCAAAATAAATGAAGATATAAAGGATTAATCAATTGTTTGGATGAAAATAATTTCATATCCATAAATGCCAACACATTTTGACATAATTTGACTAAACATAATTAAATCTGATTTTTTTTAAATATGCGCTTTCATGCAATTTGGAAATAATTTTGATATATAGAAATAATTGATTATTTCTGCAGTATTTAGTAGTCAGATATTTTCATTATAAGAAGTGAATATTGAAAATTGTAATGTTCATTTTTATTCAAATGACAAATCTAATTTTTAAATTACTATGTACCGAATCATTGCAATATATTCCAATATATTACATATGAACTTATTGTATATTCCAGAGTGTATTATTATATAGCTATTAAGAAGCGATTATATTATATTAATAAGCGAATTATTATATTAAGTAGCGAATTATTATATAAATAAGC
This sequence comes from Argiope aurantia, assembly GCA_026543865.1. Classification (NCBI taxonomy): domain Eukaryota; kingdom Metazoa; phylum Arthropoda; class Arachnida; order Araneae; family Araneidae; genus Argiope; species Argiope aurantia. The sequence goes on along the minus strand of JAPMOR010084547.1, from coordinate 13,240 downwards.
GAAATACAATCTCACTGTCTATCTCATTTATTTGCAATATCCGTTATAGATTTTTTTACTTATTTTCTTAAACCAATAATATATCAAACTGGCAATAATTAAAGAATGCATATAATCAAGTTAAATTAAAAAAAGAAAAGATTGTATCATATAATAAATTTATCGTGCAATGCAAAAGTTTTCTTTCTTTCTTTTTCTTCTTTTTTCTTTTTTTTTGTAAATGAAATTGAATAAAATATTTGCTTTCCATTTTCTAGAAGATGTGCTTTAAATAAATTGCTTAGTAAATTGATGGATAAAAATATTCCAATATGGTTTTCTTATTTCAATCTTTCATAACTTCAGTTCATATCTTTTCATTCCTTAATAAATAATTTCAATCAATGATTTTACGATTCTTTTAAAACCTCAAATGACGTTAATAGCACAATTTTTTTAAAAATAAATAAGTAATTAATTCGAAATTTCAGTCATTAAAAATTTCTATTTTCAACAAAGGTTTTATTTTTTATTTGAAACAATTGGTTTCTACAAAAACAAATAAGGATATGAAAACATTAAATTAAAATCATTTCTACTTATTTATTTTTTTCAATGTGTTTTTTTTCTTAGAAAATTAAAGAGTCTCTGCTAAAAAATTATTTTTGTTTCTTAGAAATAATTATGTGTTTAGTATTTCTGCAATTTCTAATTTTTCTTCCCTATAACTTTGTGCATTTCTTTAATGCTTGAGATGAAAAATAAAACGTAGTATTTTATTTAAAAGAAACTGAAAAACAAAATACTCGCTATTTGAAGAATATTAATTTGTTGTTCAAGCATAAAGAAATTGGGCATAATAATTGGCTACGTTATATTACACATTATAAAATAATGTTACATATTGACATGAGAAATGAATTATAAAATGTTTACAAACATATGATTTTTACTGTAGCTTTAAAGAAATGTAATTTTTTATCTGTCAGAAAATTGTGCAAGAAATGGTGCATAAAGCATGGAACAAAATAAACTTCTTTACAAAAGACAAAAAATATAAGATTATTAAATTTGTACCAGTATTAATAATATAATATTATGAAAGTTTTTGTTATTTAAACGTAATAAAATTGATTTTTTATTTAATCTAAATGAAGCCTTTCAATCTATCAAAAATCTTTTCTGTTTATTAAAGGTAATAAATAATCCCAGAATTGTTGTTCACTTTTAACAAACTTTCTTCTGTTATCTTTTCTCTTATCTAACAAATATTCTTTCTCTTTTCCACTTTACCAGGAGAGAGTAGCCGAGCAGAAAACAGAAATACTTAATCGCATCCAATCGGTGCAACATGAGACGCCAAGTACTCGTGGCGATGTCGCTCAAAACAAGGTAGAATCCCTCTTAAGTCGATGTTAATTAGACGATTTTGGCCAGAAACTTCCAGTTTTCTTTTTTGATGTCTAGTTGTGTGGCTTCATTCGCCGGAGGGAGCAATTGATAGCATAAGAAAGACTGAGTGCTGGTAAAAGCAGGCTTCCATGTCAGCCGCGGTGACTTGCATCGGAACAAATGTGATTTTCTTTTCAAGGATTTCATCATTAATGAATGGATTGAAGTGAGGGTTATAAGCCTCGGGCGTTGGAATCAAACTCTAATGGGGTCGCATTCTTTGAAGATTTTGAAATGTAATTCTGAAATAAAGAACTTGTGACACATTTTTCTTTTTCTGGTTTAGTTAAGAATCGCTTATTCCTCGTTGTATTTTTTTTAATATACAGTGGTGGCCGAAAGTGTGGACATTTTTTGAAAGTTTCATATATTTCAACTTTGCGTGCTTGTAGAATATATTAATTTTCACTTAAATACAAATGTTTAGATATCAAATTGAAGGTAATTCAATGTAAAATTTAATAACAAAAACAGTATTACAATATCTGTATTACAAAAAAGTTATGCTCATTTTAGTAGAACAAACAAACACAAATCGTTTTGAATAATGACGTCTTTTGTAATAAAAGTGTACTAGCCAATCACAAACACTGTTCTGAGGACCCATCAAATGTCTGTAACTATAATTTAGATTATTTGGATGGCAAAAGAGTTATTTTTGTGGAAATATTTTGCGGAATGAGGCATACTAGTGCAATTAAATAAAGTATTGCTGTTTTTGAATATTTTAAATCCTTTTTTTTTAATTAAACTAATTTTAAACAAACAACACCAACAAGGAGAACTGATTGAACATCTGCAAAAAAGAAGCCGAATTGTCATATTGAAAAAAAATACACTACTGCTACTGCTGATAGAAAAATTAAACAGCTATTCCTTAAAGATAGAAAAACATCATCAGATGCCATTAGATGTGAATGAATGCAGCGGGATTGCAGTATGTTCAAGAACAAAAAGAAGAAGGTTATCAGGATTTGGACTACAAGCTAGAATTCCAATGAAAAAACCATATTTAAATCAAAACCAACTCTAAAAACGAGTTAATTGGGCAAAAGAACACATTAGATGGTCAGAAAATCAATGGAAGCAAGTAATCTGTAGCGATGAGACTAAAATATCGCTCTTTGGTAGTGGTGGTAGAAAATACGTGAGACCTAGAGTAGGTGAAGCGCTTCATCCTGATTGCATTGAAGCAACTATAAAAACCACAACAAATGCCATGATTTGGGCATGTATATCTGCGGATGGTGTGGGCCGAATTCAAGTGATTGATGGTATCCTGAATAGCAAAAAATACATCGAAATTGTCCTGGAACCAAAATTGATACCTTCCATCAGTGATTTCTTCCCCAACAAAGCACCATTTATTTTTCAGCAGAATTCAGCTCCATGCCACACAGCAAAAGTATGCAAAGCATGGTTTCAAAATAAAGGCGTAGATGTATACCATGGCCAGGAAACAGCCTTGATACCAATCCAATGGAAAATTTGTGGCGACGTTTGAAAATTCTTGTACGAAGAAAACGTCCATCCTATAAAAGACAACTTATTGAATCTATAATTGATTCTTGGCATCATGTGATTACGAAAGATGAACTCCAAACACTCGTTCATTCGATGAAAAGACGCTGTGAAGCGGTCTTAAAAAATAAGGGTTATCCTACTAAGTACTGATTGAGTAAATATCACTTTAAAAAATGCAAATCTAATATAGATCTTGCTAAAATGAGCGTAACTTTTTTTGTAATACAGATATTGTAAAACTGTTTTTGTTATTAAATTTTACATTAAATTATCTTCCATTTGATATATAAACATTTGTATTTAAGTGAAAATTAATATATTCTACAAGCACGCAAAGTTGAAAAACATGAAACTTTCAAAAAATGTCCACACTTTTGGCCACCACTGTATATATATAGTAGTACACAAAAACTATTTTTTTTCCAAAATCGAGCTTTTTGATCTCAGTTTTCTTGTTTTATGAGTTTAAAGAGTCATTTCATGCATTTATGAGATAGTTTTCATTCTCAAATATACAAATTTACATTCGGAAATAAAAATGCATTTTATAGAAAGTATATAATTAGATTTAAATATGTTAAGAAATTTCTTTTGGATGCAGATTTTCACATATTTTATTGTAGTTTTCAGGAGATTGGACAAATTATCTTATATGTGAAACAGGAATTCGGGTATTTCAGTAATTATAGGTGACCCGGTTTTAAGTCTCTTCGGAATCACGCGGTTAACGTCATAAGATATAAAGTTGTTCTTTAGCATGGTTTCTATAAACTCAAGTGGCTGGTCTGTCCCTCTATTTATTAACATTATATAACACTTTTATCTATGGGGACTATTCATTGTCATGACTTCGGGTATGTTGCTATCCATGAGAAGTCAGAAGAGGACAAAATATTGAAAGAAGGCGATTTACACCATTAAAGTGACATAGAGCGGAAAGTGTAAACCAATAAAGAGAATATGAACTTTAATACCATGGCATCTAATGAGATTTATAACGTCACACCTTAAAAAAAATACGGATCCATTCAAACTATACGGCCGATAGAAATACCGCTATAGTTAATCAATATGTATATGTTTATTATTACACATAAATAATATAAAGTTTTATAATTTTATCTATAATTTGTATTAATATAAGTTCTTAATAGCGCACAGGTTGCAAAGCTATTAGTACAAAAATTAAAGAATTTGCTTTCGTTTTTGTTTGTAAAACTAAGCGTAAACATACAAAAAAATGTAATATAAGGCGAAATATTTTTATCCAATTAATTCCGTCAACCTGGGTATTCTTTTTGCTTTTAGGTTTAATGGGAAAGTTCAATACATGATTATTATCCAAGAATTGGAATTTACATTTAGGCTATTTCTTTAATATGATTTTTTTCTATATTCTAGTAATTACAGATTTCAGACTTTCGGATTTCAAGTTTTCACCCTTTATTTAAAGAATAGTAATATTTATAAACATTTTAGGCCGTGGTAACCTGGTGGTAAGGTATCGCTTCGGAACCGAAGGATTTCAGGTTCGAGACCCGATTCCACCGAAGAACTGTCGTGTAAGCGGTTTGGTGCAAGTTAAACGTCCTCCCGCTGGTGAGCGTGGTGTGCAGAGAGGGGTGCTAGCTCACCCGTCCTCCTCGTCAACTGACCGCCGCTCAAAATTACGATTTCCGTCCCAAAATAGCCCTAGTGTTGCTTTAAAACGGGACGTTAATACTATTAAACTAAACTAAACCTTTCATTACTATGTACAACTTCTAATTAATTATTCATGATCAAATATCATTCTTTTGTGAAATCCTGGTCGTGCATATCTAAATGACAATGACACACTATTGAACGAATTACACTTCCCTAATATTAAATTTATTATCGTATTTCATTATATTTGCTTTTTTGTGATTGTAGTATAATATCAACCAACTTATATCAGTTAATTTTGTTCATATCTTCAAATTACATATTGCCACGAAAACTTTCTGATAAATATAATAATCCTATGCAATTTTTCATTAGAATCAGAATATCAAAAATTCATTCAATACAATATGTACTGTTAGAATTTTTTTTTTATTATTAACGTAAAGAAAGTTAATGTCATATATCTAAATTTTTATTTTACTCTAGAAAATTCAAATATTTATGCACTTCACAAATATAAATACTATATAACATAAATTTCCTTTCACGAATTTAGTCTTCGTCTAAACATCTATTGAAATCCATAAATAAACGCCTGAAATTTATATGGTGTTGAAGTTTTAAGTTGCATTAAGATATTTTTTTTAATGTGATACACATTTTCTCAAACATTTAATTACATTTCCATTCAAAAATGCATTTTTTTTAATAAGTTAGAAAATTTCTTGAGCGAAAATTAAAATATTTTAACTCCTTCGTAAGAGTTCATAGAAAATGAACAAACTATTTCCATCTGTAGTAGCTATTTGTCATTTGTAGAAATCTTTTCATAGAAGAAAATAAGTGTTTCATATCTAGCCTGTATAAATTAAGTTATTCTTTAATATAAAATGTCGGTAATTGCACAAATATCTTTCAACCTTTGTGACAAAAATAGATAAATAAATGGATGGTATTATTATGGTATTACATAAATATAAATATTGTCTAGCCTGTGTCTACTGACTATGAAAATAAAGTTGAATAAGATATTAAATTAAAAACTTTCTTGAAGATAAGTGTTCTTTTTTTAAAGAATTAAACTAATAAAGTTTTTAATTTGAAGGATATTTCGAAGTAATTGTTTATGCATTTATCCTGTACTAATATCAGAAACCGATATATATTATATTAAAAATCGCTCTATCTGAGAGCTTTATTAACAATTTCTTTCATACTTCCATTTCAAAAGCATGCAAAAGATGAGAAGTTTTGAATTATTTGGGTTCTGATTAAAAATAAAAAATCGGAAAATATTTTCTGGGTTTACTTTGAGAATATTTTACGAGGCTACTTTACGTCAAGAAATAAATATATTGGTGTGTTTTAGAGGAATATTAACTCATGTTTTAAATTTCACATAGCTTATTTTTATAACGAAAAATTCCGTTTTATTAATGTTTATGAAGTCACTTTGTTTCTCATAAAATGTAATAACTTTAAGTGTAATATATTTCATCATATTATGTTTAGTTATAACTGAATTATGTATTGCCGGATGACAACATGTTTTATTTAGAAGACATAAAAAGTTTTAAAATGTGTAATTACTTGAATTATAAAATTACAATTATAAATTTACGATTTAATAAGAAAAGGAATTAATTAAACATTAAGAAATTGTTTTAAAGTTTAAACATTTTTTTATTGCAGTAATTCACTTAACTTTTGTTGCCAATAATTTCAAACTTATTAAAATTATTTGTGGAACTCTTTTTTATTTTTAAAATTAAATCTACAATTATATTTATCTTTTGAAATATAATTTTATTTTATAGCGCTGAATCAAGTAAAAATATTTTAACGAAACTTTAGATATCTTGTAAATTTAAGAATATATAACCTCTTATAAAAATTCGGGAGCATTTTCCTTTAGCAGGACTGGATTTGGTGGAAGTGATATTTTGTAGAAAAGGATGAATTGAATTTTGTAGGGGTTATGAATATATGACCTTTACAAAAGGTAAGAATATTTTAATTTTTATTTTATAGACAATTTGAGTTGAAATCAATAAATAATGCCAGGGCAATGAAAATTATTTTTAATAGAAAATTGCGTTACAGATTTGCTTTTGGATCAGATGTTAATGCTTTTAATCTAAATTGCTAATAATGTAAATATAGAAACAATAATAATGTAAATATATAATAATATTATATAGAAATAATAATACAAAAATATATAACAATAATATAATAATAAATATATACAACAATAATAATATTTCGGCCTACTTCATTAATAATTAATTATTAAATGTTAAAATATTTGAAAAAATCTAAGTACAAAGCATATCGGCAATTTGCTCAAAAATAATATATATATATATTTATTTTTTTATAATTATTGAAAAATGGTTATGAAATGAATTATAAATTATGAAAAATGGTAGCATACTTAAATATGGGCATTTAGAAAAAGACAAGGGAAGAATTAAATGGTAATCAGTATTAGTTGTCAATATTCATTTTGACCAAGATTATAAAAATGTTTTTATAAGATATTTTTATTTCAGAAATTGCTTAATAAAATATTCTTTTCTCATTTATATTGTAAAAGAAACGTAAAATCATTTTTGGGAATTAAAAAATATATATTATTTCTTAAAAATATTAATGGAAATTCAAATTACAAATCTGCCAGTACATATAATTTGAATACTAAACAAAATTAAATAAATCTTTCCAAGCTGCCAAGAAGAATTTAGTTTTGTATCATCAAATTTTAAATGATTTATTAGAATACTTTTTCTTGGAAAATTATTTTAAAGTTAGATCAGAATTAATTAAGTTTAAATGAATCATAATTTATTTTCTCTTTGAGAAGTTTACTCGGCACATTAATTTTTAATTCATAATTTTACGGATAGTATTCATTTAATTCAAATCTTCATTCTTTAATGAAAATCAGTTTTTTAAGATTTCTAATTGTTATCATTAAAACAAATACGAAAGGAAAGGCTTATATATTTATTTTGTAAATATTTTATATATTAATATTTTGTAAATATATATTTTGTAAAAGTAACAAAACACTTATTCTGGATGAATTGCTTTTTAAAATGATTTAAATGAAAATGGAAAATTTTCAAAAACTGATTACAGTAAGGAAATTTCGGAACAGGAAAATTGCTCCTTAATTATCGTTTTGATCATTAATTAAATTCGTAATTCTATATTAGTAAATAAAAGTTTAAAACATCTTTATTTTCATTAAAGATTAAATTAAAAATGATCTTATAACAGCTTTATTTACTGGCGGTTTCATGAATACTATGTTCGCATTCTTCATTTATTATATTTAGTGTGGTTTCTTAAAAATTTTATATTAAATATTGAATAAATATTTAAAAAATATATGTTTTAAAAATTCGAAATTTCAACGAAAATTTCTTAAAAATTGCAGAATTTTGAGAAATAGGTTTTTATAATTTCAAATACATTATATAATTTTCAATAAATAAATTAAAAGAAGTATAATTAAGTTAATAGATACTCAAGGCACAACAAAACATAAAAATATGATGCTGAACATTTGATTTATTCCTTCTCTTAACAATGTGTGGACTTGCATTCACGGAAAATTAATCCAATAAACCAAATTTATTTATTAATTTGGATTTCTCTAAATAAGTGACTGAAATTAATTTGAAATTTTTGAATGGGATGAAATTTTTATGAATAGGGTTACCTTTTATTACATATAGTTATAATAGATCAATTCGAACAATTTTGGCAAAATTATATTTATATAATATGTTAAAATGACAATTTTATAAATAATAATATTATTCAATTTTCTTTCAGATGATAACTATTAATTATTGATTTTATGTTTTGCTTTTCGATATATAGTAATAATAAAAGTTTTTTAGTGTTAAAAGGCCTCTTCAATAATGATGATTGCAATTTGATTTTGAAATCTTTTGAAATATATTTCTACAAATTATATTTCAATAAATTGTAACTCGAAGTCCATATAAACAAATTATTGTTAGTATAAATTATTATTGTAATATTAATACTATTAATTGTAAATATTATACAAAAAGCAAATTTTTTCCTAACAAATAATACGCATAAAAAGAAGTTATATTTATAATTTGGAGTGTTTTTTTCCTCTAGTTATATTTAATTTTTTGACACATCTCTTTTGTTTCGAAATTTGATAACAGGAGCATTTATTTTTATTTCAGAGAAGAATTTATTCCTTACCATCATATCATTTGGATGTTAATAATATAAAATCTTTTAAATAGTTTGAAAAAAATCTTTTGATAATATAAATAATTCTATAATTATTATATAATATGTTAATATCTATATAGAAAATAACTTAGTTATATAATAAGTTATATAAATTAATATATTAATATATAATAGTTACATAAATTATTCTATATAACTTTATAATTTTAATTTGAAAAATATATATTAATTTACTATCAAAAACTCTTTAAATAAAACTAGAAAAATACT
>JAPMOR010084543.1:93616-106842 GCA_026543865.1 Argiope aurantia | reverse complement strand
CTTCTCATTAATATTTTTATAATATTTAATCTCAAACTTTTGTAATTTTTTTTGTATGGAGTTTATCACAAGAGAATCCATTGTCCTTAACTTGTTGATATATACACTTTTCGATCGATCTTTTATACGTTTTCGAAACTTTTATTCTTCGATTTTTTTTCTTGTCTCCAAAACTCATAGAATTATGAATAATTACACAGCGTTTTCAAAATTCATTTTAAGATTAGATATTATTTTGATAAAAAAAATCATGATTTATACGAAAATTTTTTTCTAAATGAGAAATTTATTTTCTCGCAACGAAAGAAATTATTTATAATTTTGTCTAAAAAATAGAGGCCGCTGTTTGTTCATATATTTTATTTACATATGAAGTTTTGGGATTTTCAAATTAAACATGGATTCTTTACACAAACACCATTTTCTTACACAATCAATTCTACCAAATAATAGGAGTAGAGTACGATTTTCATGTGATTAGTGCGAACAAATGGATCACATCGGGAAATATGGTAGAAATTCTACAAAATAAATATTTATTAATTTTTTGTACCGAGATAAATTCAGCTTGTTTGGAGTTTTTATGAAGTTTTTAATGTGCAAAGCTGTCTATTTCAAAAATTCTGAATTTATATATATTTATTTATCCTGAAAATGTACACCATGGGAAGTATCATAGCACCAATCGGATTTAGCTATTCTAGTTAATCAATCCTATCATTACTTTCAAAATGTTTTGGCCACTTTTGGCGCACACTGCGTTTCAATAAAAAATACTTTCATGCTTTTTCTATAAGAATATTTTTAGTTACTATCCTGGATTTTTTTTATTGATTAGTTAGAATTAATTGAAATGGCATGTTCTTGTTATAAATTTTAAAAATAGAAAATGGATAATCAGAAGATAAGGAAAATAGACGAAAGGAAAATATTATAATGATGCATATTAACAGAATTGCATTTTACAGTTTGCTCAGAGAGTGTGCCATATATTATTCCAATCAGAGTAATATTTGTTATAGATTATCTCTCATAGAAAGAGCTTCTCAAAATAATTATGACTATAATATTGTTACAAACCTGCAATTCGGCTTCCCAGCATAGTTTGTTCCATCAACAGAAAGAAAGTTTTACAGTCATCTGAATGAGACAGAGTCCAGGTGACGCTTCAAAGGTCCCGGAGCTTGGCGACAAACTTGGCAACCATTTGGCGACTTTGGCGCCAAAATAGATAATACCCGAAACTTCGAGAATTTTCCCGATCCGTCCAGTAGGAACCGAGATACTCCTCGAACGTTCCTGATTGGTTGAGAGGCTTCTTGCCCCGCTTCCTGAGACCTATAAAAGGAAGCGGCCGCCGCTGCCAAAGGAGACGACGGAGTAGTCCGAAGACGGAGCGGAAAAGCCAGTAGTCCGAGTTCGAGAGCAGCGAAGGTAGAAGTCAGTAATCCGAGTCAGAGTCGGCGAAGTAGAAGACGGAGTAGTCGGAAGCGACTGAGTCAAGCTAGTGCTGAACTGAGCTGTGCGCTACTGTCTGCAGTAGATTCTGGTTGTAAGCTGCTGTGTGTGCTGTTGTATGCTACACGTCTCGGGTGAAGATAATCGTCTTCTGTGCTGTATATAGTTGTCGCTTTTGTGCTGTCCTGTGTGTGTCTTCGTGTAAATAAACGTCGTTGTTTTTATTCTACTTCTGCCTGCTGATTGAGCGTTCTTTACACCATATCACTCCCACTATCCAAACGAACCCCGGTAAAGGAAATTTCGTAACAATATGTTGACGGTTCCAATACCGTTTGGTTCAAGTATATGCCATGATAACAAAAATCAAGAAAGTAAATCAGATATTATGCATTCCACGTACAAACCTGGAGTGGAAATAGAAAATATCTATAATAATTACAATAATTTTAGGAAAGATTGATCCAAATAGGTGAGGCTGTAATCAAACTCCCGAAGTCAGTAAGCGCGGATTTCTCATTGTAGCCGGCGTCTGAATGAAGTGACTAGGAATCCTTTCATTAACATCGGGTTATCTGATTTTCATTGTTTGAAAACATTTGCAGTGATATCCGATATTGATTTTTCGAAACTATTTACAAATCCATGCAGCATAGATATCAATCGTGCAACTGTGCATATAAGTGAAATTTCGAGCATGTCCTCTTATGTTTCTAAATATTGTAATATTTTTGGAGAGCTAATAAAGCGATTTAGTATGTTTTTGTATTGTGTCTTAGCTTTGTCATTATGTTCTTTATCACTTGAGGGTGACACTTCAAAGCCTGATTCTGATTCCTATTAGGATATACTGATTCCCCTCCAACTTTTACATTAAATTCAGAAATGCTCTAAAAATGACAAATTAAACTTATGGGGTTTTTTTCCTGCTGTTCAAAGCGACAAAAAAAGTACTTTGGTGCTGGTTACTTCGAACAAATTCATGAAACAAAAATTGGGTTCTTTCACGTAATACGAGGTTTTAATCCCAAACAATCAGGTGAAATTATATAACACTTATATTATACTTGAAGGAAGGCCGAGAAACAACTTCAATTCTTAGATCGACCACAGCGAACTATTTATTGCTTTATATATATAATATGTCTACTACAATTTATAAGCAAAAGTAATAGCCATAAACTATTTTTTCTCCAACCCATATTCTTCGGCCATACTATACCTTATTCCACTAAATCATTAAAGATATATTAATTAATTCACCATTCTTGAAATTCTCTAGCTTATAAATTTTACACTCTTGAAAGTTATATATATGTGACACAGAATTCACAATTATTTGACATGTGAACACATTTGATACAAATTTGAATTTCGTAAAGTTCATTGCTTCATTTTCGTACTAGAAAAAGAAAATGAAGATATAGTGTAGGATAGCGTACAGTTGGGTACGATGCATAATATATTTATCCAAGAAAGTCATGTTAAAGAACAACTTTTTCAGAATAAAATCTGGAATTCTAACTTTTTAAAATATGATTCTATCAGATTATAAGATTCCATAAGATAATATTCTTCTTATAAGATTACAAATTTTTTGGAAATACATAAGAAGACTGATTAAAAAAAACTATACACTGAAGTTCCAAACAAAAATATCATATTTTCCTCACCTTAAATAGATAGATAAAAAAAAATTGTGTGTGTTTTTCCCATTCATATAATTCCAATATATGGTAGTACTTTCTTCTTCTACAAATGTGCTTTCCTCTAGGTTGGCTATAAATAAAAACAACTCCATATGGAACTGCAGAAGCCAAACATAATGGAACATTTCAATTTGTTCTTAACACCCAAACCAGGACAGTCATTGAAAAAAAACCCCATAAATTCTTCTTTTTTATTTTTATATTTCTCCTTAGTTGGGGAAGATCGTCTAATGGTTCGGATCCAATGTCAGTTCAGTTCATATTATCATTAAATCACAACCGAGAGTACATTCCGTAAACTCTATTGAGAAAGTTGAAATAAGAGCCATTATCTTTTTTGTGGTCCTTCCAAATAACTGGCTAAAAATGTAACGCTGGGAATCAAAACATGCCATTAGCCGTAGCTGCAGAAATTGGAAAATACATTTGTCAAAGAGGCAGGGATCTTGTGAGTTTTTGTTGTATTTCAATCTTAATTTTGGATAGTTATAAATTTTGACGGAGAAACGTTCATTTTGTTTGTAATACTTCAAGAAAAATTATTTTGGAAAAATTAAAAATATCTGCAGATGAGTTTGACACATAGATTTTAATTTATGCACTTCAATATTTCTAGATTTGTTAAATTTTTACCCCTTTCATTTATAACTGCTTCAATTATTTCCTCGAAAACAATGCATTCAATACCACAAAATATTACCTATGAATTGCGCAAGGCTGAAATGCTTGGGAAATTCAAAGAGTAAAGAGACTTCTGCAATTTCTCTTTCAAGGATTTGGTAACACTGCTAGTACCCAGCGCTGAATTAGTGTAGTCGGCAACATTTCTATGCAAAATGTTGCTCTTATTTCCGCGTTACTCGTTAAGAGTGTAGCAGACCTTTGAATGTGGTAGATCCAATGACGATGTTAAAGCTGCGGAAATTGTTCGTCAAATGCAGCACCAATCGTCATCGGAAGTTAAGAAATTTAAACTTCATTTATCAACTTCTAAAATTATGCCAACACTATTCTGTAACGTGGAAGGCGTTGTAGTCGCTCATTTCATTCCAAGAAGCGAAGCTGTGAACAGTGAGAACTATTGTAATATTTTTCGAACTAAATTGAAATCTACAATCAGATCTAAACGTGGTGCAAAACCGCGGAAAGGTGTCTCTGCAGCAAGATAACGCACGGCCCCATTTTACACAACGAATGGCCGAAGCAATAAAGGAATTAGAATTCGAAGTTCTGGAACACCCGCCATACGATCCAGACATGGCTCCAAGTGATTTTCACGTGTTTGAAGTATTGAAGAATTCTTTTAGCGGGAGAAGATTTGCAACTGTTGAAGAAGTTATTGATGTGGTGCAAAATTAGTTACTTCTTATGCTCTTCTGTAATGTATAGATATAACCGATTTTTTTTCCCGACGGAATTAAAGAATGTGTGTAACGTTGAGAAAAGTGCGTTGAATTCCAATTGGTTATGAGGAATGATGTATGCTTCATTTTTCTATCATTAGAATAAATGCACATTTTCTCAAATGTCACTTTACTTTTTGACTCTCCCTTGTACATTACGGAAAGGCATAAAGCTTGAAGTTGGAAACAAATAACTTGAATGTCAAAGGAACAAAATAGTAGAAAAGATATGCCTCTAATTTTTTTATTAAAAAGAAGAGAACCCCTTGCAGGTGCGCTAAACTTCCCTAAGTTATCTATCTACCAGTACTAATATTTTCCTGCACGAGGATAAGCAATTGCAGATAAATAAAGCAAAAAAGGGGGGCATCTTATCCATATGGAATTTTTATTACCATCTTCCTGTAATGAAATCTCACATTAGAGATAATGGATAAAACGTGACACAGGAAGATCGGTGCCCTCGACTTTCACCCATCCTTTTTTGTAATGGGCAATAGCAGCTTACCTAATCATAACCTGGAGCATAGAGTTGAAGGAGGCAGCTTTTTGCTCTTTTGGAAGCAAGAGTCATAAAAAGCCAGCTTTTTTATTAGTCATCAGGATGAGTTCCTTCTAGCTATGACTGCTTTTTACGATGCCTCTATCAAAAGAAGTGAGGTACAAAAAGTTCGAATACAAAGTCAGGTCAAATACAAATATCTGGTTCCTGCTTAAAGCCGAGGTAGTGATAGACCAATTTATACAATTTTGAATAAATATCCGAAAATCTGAAGTTTTTTTTAAAAAAAATTGTGAATTATTCTCAGATCTAAAAATGTTATTACTAAAACTTTAAATGGATGCTATAATAATTTAATTCCAAACTAAATACAGAAATCAAATTCTTTATTTCTAATTTAATATTTACTTTCTCACATATAAAATAAAAGCATTATAATCATCAAAAAATTCAAACGCGATATTCTGACCAATCGTCTCGTTTCAAACATCACTGAATATAAAAATATATTTTGGAAATTATGTCTGTCCGTCTGGGAAAGCGATAATTTGAAAACGTGTTAAGCAAGACAGATGAAATTTTGTATGTAATTTTTCGCCGTTTTATAGATTCTTTTTAAATCTTGAATAAATTCATCCATAAAAAGTTTGTCTTTCTGTCCTGATACCAAAATGCAAAGAACTTCAAAAAAATTCTGTACGCTGTTTTAGTATCTAAATGGTAACTCTATTTATTATTTAATACTATCTAGATACGTAACGAACGCAATTCATCATAGGATTGTCTTTTAGTCTCTACATTCATATTGTTACAAACCTGCAATTCGGCTTCCCAGCATAGTTTGTTCCATCATTGGAAAGAAAGTTTTACAGTCATCTGAATGGGACGGAGTCCAGGTGTGCGTCGGAGGTCCCAGAGCTTGGCGACCATTTGGCGACTTGGCGACGAATTTGGCGACTTTGGCGGCAAAATAGATAATACCCGAAACTTCCAGAATTTTCCCGATCCGTCCAGTAGGAACCGAGATACGCCTCGAACGTTCCTGATTGGTTGAGAGGCTTCTAGCCCCGCTTCCTGAGATCTATAAAAGGAAGCGGCCGCCGCTGCCAAAGGAGACGACGGAGTAGTCCGAAGACGGAGCGGAAAAGCCAGTAGTCCGAGTTCGAGGTTTGGTTTTATTAACGTCCCGTTTTGAAGCAACACTAGGGCTATTTTGGGACGGACCTCGTAATTTTGAACCACAGTCAGATGACGAGGACGACACCTGAGCTGGCACCCCCCTCTCCACACCACACCACACCAGCGGGAGGACGTTTGGTCATGACGGATTTAACGTGCAACTGACCCTCTTACACGGCGGTTCTTCGGTGGAATCGGGTCACGAACCTGAAACCCTCCGGTTCCGAAGCCGAGACCTTACCACCAGGCCACCGCGGCCCAGTCCGAGTTCGAGAGCAGCGAAGGTAGAAGTCAGTAATCCGAGTCAGAGTCGGCGAAGTAGAAGATGGAGTAGTCGGAAGCGGCTGAGTCAAGCTAGTGCTGAACTGAGCTGTGCGCTACTGTCTGCAGTAGATTCTGGTTGTATGCTGCTGTGTGTGCTGTTGTATGCTACACGTCTCGGGTGAAGATAATCGTCTTCTGTGCTGTATATAGTTGCCGCTTTTGTACTGTCCTGTGTGTCTTCGTGTAAATGAACGTCGTTGTTTTTATTCTACTTCTGCTTGCTGATTGAGCGTTCTACACACCATATCACTCCCACTATCCAAACGAACTCCGGTAAAGAAAATTTCGCAACAATATATATATAAACCAGATAATTTATTGAAGCAATGATTTAGAAAAATAAAATTTATTATGTGATATTTTTAATAAAATTCTTATCTGCCAAATTTCGATAACAAGCAATTAAAAATATACTTTCAAACTATGTATTTAGCTTTCTTTCGTGTTGTCGTGTAGATGAAGTGAGCGTTGATAAACCTTAGTGTTAACTAAAGTCATATATAACACTCGCTAATATCTACTCGAGATTTTATTCAAGGAACTAACATTTGTTTTTATCTACAAGGCGAAATGTCTCGAATCTTCCAGTTTTAGAAAGATACAGAAATTACAGGAACATTCTAGAACAAATAAGAAATAATAGAAAGTAAATCAATAATAAAATTTTTAGGCAACTTGTTTGCAGTCAGATACGAACTTGCGATCTGTCGCTTTCAGTTCATAGCATTCTACTGCTGAGCCATTCAGTCAATCCAAGTAAGAACAAATTTCGTTACAATATTTTTCGAAACGCATACTGTTCATGCGCGGTCACTGATTATAAAAATGAGCGCACACTTGGCGTTCACAGCCTTTCTCAAGATTCCATTTTTTTTAGCAGGAAGAGGAAGCTAACTATAACCTTTTAGGGAACAGGAAACCCACTCTCCCTGGTTGAAAGATCCTTTCGATTCACTTAGAAATTCTTGAAATTTTAGTTTAAATGATCAATTGACAATGAAATGCCAATCTATGAATAATTTCTTCTCGCATAAAAACCTATATGGGATTTCAGAAATAACTTTTTTTTTTAATAATTGATACTGGCGCTAATCATTGATTCCGTACTATGACTTGAAAGGAACTTACTTACAAACATCATCTGAACATAATTATTTTCAAATTTAGAATAAACTACAATGACAAAAGATCACCAGAAATATTTACATAAAATTGAATTTCCAATTCTTCTATTTTAATTTCTCATAATGCAATTGTATTAAATCTGTTTATCATAGATGATCCGAGTGATTGAATTTTAAATTCCAATTTTTCACAATTTTCAAATTAATTAAAATTTTTGAATCATAAGTAATTTATAAGAAAGCTCTCATATTTATTTTATCGTGTTTTTAAAACCCAAGGGAATTCACTCTTTAATTTAAATTTCGTTCAGTATGTTTGACAACTTTTGGTCAACGGGTACAATGGCAGAGTAAAATTATACTTCCAACTTCATACAATACAATTACAATTGTAGAAATGACTCTTGTACCAAACTAACCAAAGAAAATAAACCCTATTTTACATACTTATAAAACATTATATTACACTATATAAAAATGCAAAATATTTTATTTGAACTCTTTATGACATGTGTTATCCGTAAGCTAATACCAATGAAGTTAACATAATCGTCACACAGAAAGAAAACTTATGATAAACTTAAGCTGCGAAACCCGGAGATTTCATGAAATAATTAGGTACTATGGATACATTCTAAGGACTTATGCTACATTTTAAGAGTAAAATCTTAATAAGAAAAAAGAAAATGGATAAAAAGTAAAATACAAGCTTATAATGTAATAGCGTTTGGAGAACTTTGAAATATTGAAAAAAGTTTGGAAAAATGGGAAAAAAGGAACATATACACATAGAAAAGGACGAATTGTTTTGTTCATTATATAGTTCCTGCGACCCTTCGAGTTTTCAGTTTAAAAAAATATAAAAATATGAATCTTTTGCTATATAGACTTTTTAAAGGAATCTGTCTCAACAAAATTAACGGAATAATGTATTTTCTAAATAATGCTTGCCCATGAGTTCTTGCATAATATGTTCAGCTAACCGAAAATATAATGCATCTTTTTTTAAATTCATTTGTTGTGACAGTCTAAAAATTCTGAAGTAATTTGATTTTTAAAGGCTTGAAATTATTGTCATATAATTGTCTTTTAAATTTGTCTTATACATTTTATAGGTATCTAAAATCAAACTAGGTGTCGAATATTGGAGACATTTACCTAACGAAGTATTTCTGTACTGTTCGTGAGTATATATCCCGTGCTCTTGTTTGAAAAAATATAAAAAGATTCTACGGAAGAGAAATCAGGAAGCAGTTTTCTTGACTATTCATCCATTTATTCACATCGAGCTACTCCTTATTTTTATACAATTTCCGAAAGGCAAATCCATTTCAAGGTTACGAATATTTCTTAAAGGCTTCATAAACTATTAATTTCACGAAAAACTTGCTAGGTTTCAGTGAAATTTAATAATTCACGTTTACATTATTACTCTGCTGACTTATTTACTCTGCTTTTACTAGCGAGCTACTGATCGCTCACACGCCACGTGAACGTCTCTTTTTAGACTGTCAAGCAAAGAAGAAATCTTTACTGCATTACTTTCAAGACAACGGGAATACACTGCCATCTGGGGTTAGGAAAGAGAGCTAATCCCAACACAAGGTGTGTTTTTTATTTAAGTCATATATAATAATAATTTATGGTTCCATTTAATGATTTTATACAAAACATGTATATAAAAAATTTTAATGTTTTCAGAAATACATAATAGAAATAGAAAGCACATAAATGGTTGAAACATCTCAGGTCTATTACTTACTTTAAATTATTCTAAATTTGATAAGGTGCTATAAATTTCACATTTATCTTTTTAAAAACACATATCACTGTCATCAAAATCTGAAACAAATATTTTTATAAATATATTTTATTTCAATGTACAATTCTTTACAGTGTAATTTCTTTTCCAACTCTACCGCTATTAAAAAACTCATATGTTGATATTCCAAAACAATGTAAAACTTGCAAGAGTATATTCTTACATTTTATAAATAGTTAGAATAGAATTTAATTATACTCGAATACGATTAAAATTAAGTAATTAATTTCAATCGATTTTTGTATCTTTTCAAAATCTTTGAATTGTTCAAGGGGAAAAAGAAGAGAAATAATAAATTATTGATTCGCAACATCTGCTTATGAAAAAGGTGTAATATGATGTTTGCTTTATATTTTATTGATATTAACATTGATTCCTTAAATAATGTACACCACAATACTAATTGCCCAGTGAACATCTGAAATTAACTAGCTTTTAATTAAAAATTATTTCATATAAATTTGAAGTTGTTAATGGATGTATGAACCTCCATTTGTTTTTTAAAAGCTTACAAAGATTGTAATTTGTTTTCTAACTCAATCACCCCAGTAAATGCACAAAAATGTTTTCAATGGCATCGTTGTTTACTAACAATGCATGTCATGTTTATTGTTGACGACACATTGTTTATTTATTAAAGAACAAAATTTTCTTCTTTCATATATAGAGAGTAGAATTACCCTTTTTGCTTGCTTGATTTCTGGTAATTGAGTGAAAAATGCCATTTCATTTCAGGAACTTTTCTCATCAGCTGACTTTAACACTAACAAATCATGTTAATATTCAGAAACAGGAGTCAAAGTTTGAAATAATTCATCCAGCATTCAGGGGCTTTAAGACATAATGCTTTTACTCCCGACCCAAAAGTTACAAATAACTGCCTTACAGTATTTTATGACATTTATTCTGACTTTAAATTATAGTAAAGTTCCAGGCCTAATGGTCGTGACAAGGACATGCTTTTACAACAAAATCATAAACGACTCTTTCAGAGGGGTAGTCCCCATTTGCACGGAAGACATATAGTCTCAAAACTGTAATGGTGTTAATGGAAACACGCCATTCAACTGTTACACAGACATTTCTGAAATTATTGCTATGGATATTTCAAAAGTTTTGGAAAAGTTTGGATACAGGAAATGAGAAAGTTGTAATACGGCCAAGTTCATTTTAGCTGTTTAGTTATAAGATGCGAACTTCTAGTTTAGATAGAGATTAATGTTTCAATAGAAACACAAAAACGTTTCATTTGAATAAAAACCGATCTCTTTATAAATGAGTGTAATCTTTAGGGAGAAATTTTTTCGCTATTTGAAAAACGAAATATCATAATAAATAATAGATCGAGCATAATTGAATTCATCATTAAAGTATTTTTAACTAATCATTCATGGCATTTCATAGTAAGTAACAGTATTAATATATTGTCACGTAGATATTCTAGTGTTGAACTCAATGACGCACACAAGAAATAGAGCTAAACCAATTTATTAACTGAACTCAGAACTGAGAATACAGTAACGGACAAATCTTCTGCTTTTATACAAGCAGAGAAAGTTCCAGAATACTCTTCTGGAGACAGTAAGAAAAGGCCAGAACACTTGTCTGGTAAACTAAAGAAATGTCCAGTATCTTCTGGAACATGAAATAAAGGAAAACATAAAATCAAGGAAATAATATTTACATATACTATTAATCGCATTGTCTCTAGAGGGATTCGAACCCATGTCTATTGATCATGAGACCAGTGCCATGACCATTCGGCCATGGAGATTCGACTGTGTTTCTTCAATGCGGCAATATTATGAATTTTGATTTTTGAAAAAAAAACACTTTTTATTCCATGTTCTCGATGTTCTGTATTTTATTCGAAAAAATTGAAAGCATTAGAATTTACATTTAAGGTTAAGATCTACCTTAAAAAGTCGATTTTTTTTTTTTTTGTAAAATTGCGATTTTTTTTTAAATATAGTATAAAAGTTTGAATAAGTTTCTTTACAAAGCTTTAGAATTTGGTTTTTCTAAGTCTAATTTTTTGGGAAGATACTTTGATTTTTTTATTTGCATTTGTATACGCTTTAATGCTATTTTACATCTTTAGATGTATTTTCTGAAATTCTAACCTTTGATAGAATTTCTTTACAACAAACTTCATTAATTAAAATCCATACATATTTTTTGTTCAAATTTTGTATAATATTTCTCAATGGTTCTGTAGTTCCTACTTTATAGAATGAGTGATCTATTTATTTATAAATATTTTATCATTGTTTTAGTGCTTTTCAATGTGAAATTTATTTTTGTTACATTTATTAATTGAACCTCAATACATAAAGAATAGATGAAAATACAGCTTATTTTTTAGTTCAGAAACTGGATTTTTTTTAAGCTATCTGTAAAATTTTAAGCAGATAATTTGATAAGGCCCTAAATTAGAATATCTTTTTGCTTTTTATCTCTTTTTAATCAAATAAACTAACTTCTTTACAATTTATATATAAAAAAACTTTGCCACTTAACTGGTTTATTTTATTTTCATAGATGTTTCTTCAACCTTTCTTATGCAAATATTGAAGGATATAACTGTTTTCGAACATTTTCCAATAAAACTAGTGCCGAACATAGTCACATACTTGTTTTTACTATGTCTTGAACAATTTGCAGTGGAAAGAGCAAACCTAGTCTCAAATTACTATATCGGCAATTATAACATTAAAACAAATTCCTAGAAAATCAAGTTCACTACCTGAAAATGCATTTTTTTTCCTAATATTTAGATTTTTAGGAGAAATTATTATTAGTTATAACAAAGTTCATAAATAATTTTATGGAAAATAATACATAGTAAGATTTGAACAAAAATAAGTATGCTTTCTTATAATAAAAATGTTCCTCAAATCCTTTTAGTTATCTCCTTTTTAAATCTAGAAAATGTCCTTTCTTGAAACTTTGTTTCAAACATTTAAAAATCCTTGATTCATATTCCTTTCTTTTGGATTTGTTTCAATCTTTTTTAAAATATAAATTCTTGTAAAAGATTTCTTTTTATCACCGATACTTTCAAACAAAAATTAATTTCTCTTACTCATTTGGAATTTTCTCAAAACAAATATAACATCAACACTATAATTTTGTATTGACCAGAGATGAAATATTTCTCTTTTATGATACACTTTTTCATATAAATGCTTTGGGTTTTTAAGCCTTTTGAATAATAACCAAAATACATTTTTTCAGTATGACGTCCTCTAAGATTTCATTATTTTATTTTTATTACTTGGTAAAACATGGACTGTAGCAGAGAAATAATAAATTTCTCACCCTATTTTTTGCTTCATAGACGGCAAGTTAGAAATCTTGGTTGGATATACCTTGTGTAATCTTCTGTTTCCTTCGCTCGCGAACACTAAGGTAGATTTCCGTCAGCAAGAATCAAGTCTTCGCCAAGTTAAAATATTGGCACCACTTGACATTAAATATTGACGAAAACTTAGCAATACACTACGACGGAGCGAAAAAATAATGACATATCTTCGCATACTACTTTTGAAGCAATGTTAGAGAAAATATAGAGAAATAAAATTAATCGCAAATCATTTGGATCTAAAGAGCGAATAAATACATCTGCATTACATATTAGTTCAGTGAGGGTTGACACTGATATTCTAAAATTTAACACTATGGCATTAATATTGGCTATAAGTA
>JAPMOR010084543.1:68061-93606 GCA_026543865.1 Argiope aurantia | reverse complement strand
GTGTCGGATGGGATCACGGACATGAAATTTTATTCAAACAATTTTACCTAAGTTAAATATAACTAATATTATCTGCTAGAGATGACTAGATACAGAATAAATAAACCTTTGTTGGCCATCATTAGAGTACCTTAATATAATTTTTATTTATAGTTAATATTTTTTTCAGTTTTAATTAGTAGAATTTCAAATATTTGTTGTAATTGATTAGAAAAAAAATTGTGCTTAATATCTTATTGATGCTTGAAAAAACACAAATTATATGATATCTATCAATATTTTTATACGGATAAAATAATTAAATTTCAGATATAGGCGAGTGTAAAATACTGTGATGAAAGACCAAGAAAAACTAAGGAGGATATCAATTAAGGATGAGGCATTATTGTATATGCCACAAAAACATATTGTCTTACATCTCTTAAGAAATGAAATATTTGGTTTCGCAAGTAATAAGCATTTTAAATACATATCAAATGAAATTAACATCACAATTTTCAGAATTGCCCTCCTAGTCTCTAATTAGCCATTACTTGATCATATGCATAAGCGGCATATGACTACATGGAACTCATTAGAAAAGAAAATTAACCTATGTTGTAGAATTAAGCTCATTTCTTCGGGACATTTGCTGTTGAACAAAGAAGCTTTTCTGTGTAAGCAATGATTTATAAGTCTTCTGAGGTTACTTTTCCCTTATTAAACATACTTATGAATCCCAAGCACTCTAATAATTTATAAATCAGCATTCCTAAACCCTTTAAGAATCGAGGCCTAATTATCCTTCAGTTTGGAACGACTACTTGTAATTTTTGATGAGTTTCATTTTCACTCTTTCCAACTCATATTTGAGCAAATTGCAGCAAAGTTTCCTTTTTTATTACTTGTATGAGTGTTTGTCTAGTTATTTATGTGTTAATTTTTAATTAAAGGAATTCATATTTTCCCCCCTATTTTAATTTCAATAGTCATATTTAAATTCTTGTTCTTTCTAATTTTCGTGTTATAGAAAGAAAAAATATTATATTTGTCAAGAAAGTTGAATGCAAAGATTTTATGAATCTTTACGTTTTAAATCTCTTTGAAAGAAATATTTTTATTTTCTATCTGCCCACTGTTGATGAATACAATAATTTAAAGGCAAAGCAAGCTCAATTTCTAGAATTAAGAATGCGATTTTTAGTTTAAAACTTTATCTAAATTTTATCAAATGCATGAACTATTTAAATTTCTGTACTGTTTTAAAATTTGGTGCTTTTTGTTTATAAGAAAGCAATAACTCAAAAAAGTAAGAAATTGAAATTTACTGTCATAAATTTCAAGTTATCACGTGAAAGTATTATTATAATTTTTTTAAAAATCTAATTGAGGTTTTTTTTTCCTGGAAGCCAAAATCTTTTTCTTAAAAAATCAGTTGCAACTGGTTAGAAATAATCACGTGACTAACAGATAACGTATGAAGCGATATTCCAAAAACAATGGCTTTTTTACTCTCTAAATCGTCCTTCGTCCGAGTTCCAAAATTTTTTCTCAATTTTTTTTTTTTGAAAAAATGCGTTTAAAAGTGGTTTAGAATGATCACTTGACAACTATTGTATTACGTAATCGACCACTATTAGAAAAGTGATGTCTTTTGTTTTACTTTTTTTTTTTCTTTTTCCATCCCAAAGTCGCTGGGCGCTCCAAAATTTTCTTTGCTTTGCCCAGTAGAAAAATTGTAAATTAAATCTCCCTCTCTCTCTCTCTCTCCCTCTCCCTCTCTCCCTCTCTCTCTCTCTCACTATATATATATATATATATATACGCCGTTCGATTTCTCTCCACTTTGTTTTGCGTTGATTCCCGTTTTCTTCTTTGTGCTGCTTCGAGTGATAACTTCTTATGCCACGTCCTTTATTTTCTTTCCGGAATTTGAGACTTCAAAATCCCCAAACCAAATGTTATCGCATAATAAAAACTTTTATGTCTATATAAATTAATTATGTTGCATAGTATGGACACAGAAACTGTAGATCTATATCTATCGAATCTCCATTTTATTTAATCCAAGAAAAGAGGACTTAAAGGACTTTTATTCCTCTAGTATTGAACTACAAAATCATACAGAAAATGAATCATTTTGTATGAAAGTACTAAAGATTTGAACGTTTTCTTAGTATTAAAGTCTCCAGCTTTTTAAATATTCTCTGAAAAATGAACCTAGAAATCAAGAGAAAATGTGAATTCTTTCACCTCCTAAATGATTTTCCAGTCTTTTGTCATGAATGCATCCAATTATCATAATTTTAAGCTGAAGAATAAATAATTCATTCAAAAGCGTTATTTTTCGATGAAAAGGTATATGGAATTCACAAAACTCGCAAGTTTTCTATGAACTCTTTGTTATATCAAAATATTAATTTTCAAAACACTAAGAGACATCCAATTAGTTAATAGTTAAATTATGAATAAAAAGAGGAGTTAAAATCTTGTTGTGGGTCATTGAATAGCAAGTCAAAGCAACTGGCCAAAAATTGGATTCAAAGGAATGAGATGGTGGCACGAACTTTTATCATTACACGAACCTGTTTTATATACATTTACTATACGTTACAACATTACAACAATAATAATGCATTATTATAACTGATGACTATCATACAGTCGGTAAATTTAACTGCTTAGTAACTCATTACATTTGTCAGTTCAGTCCATCGAACTTATATATGCAGACTTAGACTCGAGAATAGAATTGATGACTAATAACTGCCCTTATTATGTGTAGTTACTGACCTTTCAATAACTCTTCTCGAATTTATATATTTACATATCAGCTACTGATATATGATAGAATAAATATGATTCCATTTAAATAGTTATGTACAGAATGCCAGAGAATTCTTGAATGCATAGAAAATTATGGAAAATAATATTTAGGAATAATGATTTTTGTCTCTTTTGTATTTCACTAACATGGATCAGAAAATTTTATTTCACAACATTGTTATTCCCAGGCCACGATAGATGGCGCTATGTATGGCCTAATCATGATTTAATGAGGAAGTGTCATACAATTGACCTATATGGAATTTCAAAACTAAAATCCTTAAATTTTTTAATGTGAATATCAGATGATGATTGTGAAGATCAGATGTAAGGTTTAAAGTAGCACAGCACAGTTGCTATTCAATTTACAACTTGTCAAGCGCTTCAAATGCGAACCATAAATTGGAGCATCTCTTGGACATACAATCCGCAATCAAAGGACCAAGGTTGAGATATTTCAACCTTAGCAGTTCTAGTGTAATTAAAGACATTTGGTTTCTATACCTTATATTTTTAACTTTCATATTTTTGCAATCTGATCAAGATTTCTCTAGCATAATGTATTTGGATGGTAAATGAAGTGGTTAACTCAAGTAATGATTTTTAGGGAAAAATATGTAGAAGTTAATAGGTTTATTCATGCTTTCACAATTTATAACAATGCTCCGCATCATATAGTAAAATCCAAGAGACGATACAAATTTGGAAAGGAATGTAAGTTATTTTCATAATTTAATTACTAGATAGTTAGATAAGTGAAAACCGAATGTTAAGGTGTTAACCAGAATAACCATTCTATAAAAAAAATCTGTCTAGAATGGTGATTCCATTTTGTAAACAATATACAATTTACGTTTATCTGCATTTTTATCCCTCATTTAAAAATATTTTTAAACAACGGCTTAGAGTACCAGAGAAGTTTGAAAAACGAAAATAAACTGTCATTTTTTTATTGTTGCAGCATAGCCTTTCTAATTTTATCTTTTTTAACTAAATTCTCACAATCGTGAATATGTCACTCATCTGACATATGGGAATTCAAATGTAAAAGGATGCAATTAGGATATGTCTTACAAAAGCATGAGGAATAAAAACCCTTGCGTCAATTCGTAAATGCTGTGCAACGAGAAGAAAGCTTAATCCGGTTTGACGTTGGAAGAAGGATGACGTAAATATAAATGGAAATGCAATCCGACACATGTCGAGAAGCAAAGTAAACAGGAAAATGCGTCGATCGATCACTCTTTGCATCCCATAAAATACGTCATTATTGGAAAGAACAGGAATTCTCAGTGGTGCCTTGTTTTCTTCAAGTACGCAGATTGCACAAGAAAACGGATGAGGTATTGTTGAGTTTCAAAAACAGCAAATCAAGTTTGAAGAAAACGCTTGCAAAAAATTGAAAAAATAGCATTATATATTTTTTAAATTTTTTAATATACTGATTTATGACACTTCAAAATGGCAATAAAACCTGGAACATACAAATTTATTTAGCCTTTTGATTTTATAACAACTTTTATTTGGGACATTCGATTTATTTTATTTATATAAGAGTGTAAAAGGCAAATAATATATAAATTTGCCCAAAATAATTTTGCAATTTAAACTGCTTGATATTTTGATTCATAAGATAGATACATAAAGTTTTTTATTGAATGTATGAGTCGGATACATTACAACATCAAACGCAGATTATTACAGAATATTGAACGGATCAATGAATATAATATTTCTTTTACAAGTTATTTTCTTGTACATGTAGTATAGACACATTATTGTAATCGTCAAAAAATTTAAACTGGATATTTTCAGGAATATCAACACTTCAGACGTCTGAAAAGCAAATTTCTTGCATTTGGTCTCTCTTCCTATCTCTGAATACGTTAGTTCCAAAATACTTTAAGTCAGACGGATGGAAATCGGTACATAGATTTTAGACTAGGTTTTGTATTAAATTTTGTATGAAATATATTTAGAAGTCTGGCTGACTGCTGCACTACTCGATAACTACTCTTAAAGAGAAATGTAGATAAAATTTAATACCCAGGTTAACCATCTGTGATTCAGATTCGTATCAAGGTACTGAATCTGCCAAGGGATGTTGACCATCTGTGCATACTCTCCTATGCATGCATATTAACGCATAAACTCAAGAAACTTAAATCAATGAAATTCGATTTGTGACGTTGCAATTATAGCTGTAGTTCCACTTCAAATTTTGAATTTAATCTGTCAGTGAAAGGATGTATAAAATATACATATATTCGCATTATTTATCTAGCAAAAATGTTATATTAATGATAAGGATTTATGTTTCCCAATTAATTTTGGGCCAATTCAATGCAAGGTAATCGAGTCTTCATCCACGGTTCAAAATTTTCAGCGAGAGAGAAGAGGATAAGGTAGGTTTTTTGGAGAGTATGCTAGAAAATTTCAGAAAGAACGCCGGTACTTGTTTAGCTATAAAATAGCTTTCCCCTGCTTATAAAAAAGTCAATTCATTTTTATCATAGTTGGCAATACGTAAGATATCTTAGGATATCTCTACATATTTTTTCGATATTTGTACGTTATATATATATTATGAAGATATATCTCATTAGTTTGCCCAATTAAAGATTGTTATATATCTGAAGAGGATCGCATCAGGAATGATATAAAAAATTTCAAAAGTTGAATTGTTTTCTATGAGATCAATGTTATTCACACTAGTACATATCAATTAAATCTCAGCTGTTTTAAGCAGGAAATAAAAATGTCAGCTGCTGCATCAATTGTATCATCCATAAGCAAGTGGAACTGGAATTCTAAAATTTTCTGTCGTACTGTATAATTAATGTATTTGTATGTTGCTAACCATATCCTTTCTAATACAAAATAATTACTAAATAACCATTAAATTGCGATCTTTGGTGATTTATTTTTCGCATGGGATAAATGCACCATTACCAGAAGATCGATAATTTATTCTGGATAAATTTCTTCCGATTGTTTAAAATCAAAACATGTCACCGAATTATAATTACTGTAGCAAAACCGAGCAATAAGTTTCAAATATTTGAATCTTTCTTTTCTTTGATTCTTCGAGTTGTCATGTTTTGTGCTATGACGTTATAACATACTTCTGAAAGATGGTCAACTCCTTCTTGAATTTGGTTCCAAATTTTATAATATTGGCAGTGCATTGTTAAATAAAGGCATGTTTTATTTGCAGTTATCTTTTTAAAGTGTTTCCTCAGAATTATTTCGATATTTGTAACATGAGCTATAGAAAAATTTAATAAGATTAGTTTTTAATATTTAATTTCAACTTTTTCCATGTGTCACCAGCAATATTCTTTGAATATTTTGAAACAGTGGCAAATTTAAACATTTTGGAACCCCAGATGGTGTACATTATGCAACCCTTCATTTAATAAGATAGTTAATTTAATTTCACATTTCAATACATTTTTAAGATAATAATGATTTAATATTTTTTTAATAAATAAGTCTTATTTTTTATGTTTCCAGACTGTCGGTCTATCGTTTGTACATAATATTATTGAAACAAATGCTCGATTATACATATATTCTAATAATTAAGTGAGCCTAATGAAATATATATAACTATTAACTATAGATTGACTAATAACTTGATTAAATGTCAGTACTGTTGTAATATTATGTTATTCAAACGATTTGTAATTTTTAAAAATGAAGTAGCTTGAAAAATAAATTTTATTATCAACTTCATTGCAGTCACTTCTAAGCATTGTGCCTGTAGACAGTTGCAAAGTTGAAAATCCGCAACTCATTTGCATTTCAGTAAAAGTTTTAATAGAAATTTCATTTTGTTTTCGTTAATATATGAAATATCAGTCCAGCTACTATAATCCATTTTATACCTTTTTACAAAAATGCAAAAAAATAAGAAATACAACATTATTAAATAGTCTATTTTCTATATATTAAGTCTAAAGTCAAACTTTCATTACATTTAATATGTAAAGATGCATGACTTTTTTTATCAATGAGATTTTTTGCATAAGGAATTATGTCGCTTAGTGATTAAAAAGAACTTTTCAAATTAATCTTGCTGCATACAAATTCTTTCATTTCTTTTTGGTACTTGTGGATATTTATAATCCCTGTTTAATAAGTGATTCTGAAATTATACCATCAAATTATACCCAAATTACAATATGCATAATGCAACCACTTGGCAATATTTCTCGTGCACTTTATAATAAAACATGAATGCCGTAACATCCAAAGATTTCTGGGGTTTTTTTTAGAGATTTATTTATGAATTTCGCATCCATAAATGTATATATTCAGATCTTGTTTCAACTTACATACAGAACATCAAACAGTCGTACATACTTTCATGTTTGTAATTAATGTTAATCATAAGAGATAATTATGCATTCAATTATTCGCATTTTTTTTATTATATTACATAAAGACAAACTTTGCGAGGAATTTAGCATCAATCGTTTACTTTCATGGCATATGTCATCATTATTTATGCTTTACGTCGCCAGTTTGAATCAAAGAAAAAAAAGAACCCCTTGATAAAAATACATAAAATGCACGCTTAATGAACTTCAAATACTTCCATGAAAAACAAAAACAGCATTTCTCAAACACATTAAAATGGATAAGTGATGATTGAACAGCTTTGCGTGGTTTCTTTTTCATTTTTCCTGTTTTTCCATAATGCTTTTTTGAACGGCAATGGATTTTTTTCTTTGCTTTTTCGTGATGTTTATATGTCGATATGAGACAGTGATTTATTCTATTGGATCGGAGATAAGAAAACAGCGCGATGTTATCGACAGAAACGTATAGATTTGCATTGATGTTTTAACTTCCCTGCGGTTTGCTTTTTTCTTTATTTCCATCAATGGTATAAAATTTTTATACCGGTTCTTAAAGAAAATTCTTTTTCTTTCCTTTCGCGTTTTTGTAGCAAACGATATCTCTTATTTACCATTTTTCATTTCGGAAAAACAGCATATTCTAAATTTGAACGTGTGTAGAAAAAGTGTTTTCATTTTTTTTTTTTTGTTTAACAGCAGTTGAATTTATATTAATAAAAAATGTATGATAAATTTTCATGTTTATATTAAGAGATCATAATAAATCATTTAAGCATCAAATAAAGTACTGCGTGCTTTTATTTACTAATTTATAAATTTATATTTTTTGATTAATTGCTTGAAAAAATTTCATAAAGATGTTTGATTTTTAAATGTTTTATTTTGAATGTGCATATTGGTTTTCGTTAATTAGGAAATCTAAAATTACTATCACTTTTTTCACCTATTAAGCTAACATAACAGATGTATTCTTTTTTTATTTTATTTGATATTTATAATTTTCTGCTATTAATTTTGAAGTGAAAAGTTTTTGAAAATTAAGATAAGACTTATTATTAAAACAACCAATTATCATATTACAAAAGAAAAAAACCTACCATATTAAGAAAACAGCAATTTTTAATGAGATTTCGTAGATAGATTATGTAACAATTTTCTGTCTCATTTTCATAGATTATATAAAAAATTTCTGTCTCATTTTCATCTTTGGTTTATAGATTTTAGTTTGTAAAAATGTATCTCTTCTGCGATCTGTCTAAAATTTTACTTAAATATGTAAAAATATTGTTATTATATATATAATATGAACATTAAGCCTATAATTATATGCTTGTTCAGTAGATTATCTATAAAAATGTTTTCAAAATCTTGATTCTCCAAAAAATATTAAAAATTACAGAATATATTGTGGAGATGTTATAACTCTTTATTTAATAGATCAAATGCTATTAATAGATCAGAATGCTAAAATTTGAACCATGTTAAAGATCTCATAACTCTTATTTTTGTAATATATTCCACAATTTTCATATATAGAAAATATTATATCGTTTTATGAATACCAGTATAGATGAGATCATTTCAGAAATTGTAAGAAAATAAAATTGAATTTTTCAGTCATATCTTCTAATATTTTAATTCACAAATGCATTGTAACAGAATTCAAAGCAGCATATTTAATGAAAGAAAAGGTATATGAAAACAATTTATTTTAAATAATGAAAACTCTTTTTTTATGAATTGAATTTAAGATTTGCTATATGACATTTTCAAAATTATATATTTTGATAAAGAATAAAAATTGTTTATAATAATGTTTTTTTTTCTTTTCAACGACAACATTTTATCAAAAAATCGTGTTTGGAATGGTTTTATATAAAAAAAATGTATCATTTGGAAATTATCATTAACAAATGTATTTGTCAGCCATTTTGAATTTTAAAGAGTTTCGACTATAAGCACTTCATTATTGTAAGACAAATCAAAATCGTTAGTCTTTAAAATATGTTTCGTATCGAAATTTGGCAGTGAAAACTTTTAAAGCATATATCCTTTTTCTCTAAAGTTAAATTATTGTGCCAATATATCTCTTAATGCCGATCAATTCAAACAATAATTAAACGAATTTATTCAGCCTAATTTAATTATAATATACTATGTTATAAAACATGACACATTTAACAGCCAGTTCTAAAAGAGAAAAATCGGGACAAGCATGACCTTTCAGTTCTGCATATAACAACTTTATAGATAGGAGTGGAGGTGGTGGCAACAGACCAAAACGATTATTATCAGTGGTGTCTTTTCGACCAAGGGGATGGGTGATGCAAATTCGTACGGTTATAGATTTAAAGAATATTACTAGCCCTGTAGCCAAATAAATCAATTGGGAAAAAAATAACCTTTCAATAAATTATGAAATATTAAGAAAAGTTTAATACGTAATCAGCTAAACTTTTTCAACTTTGTCTATTTTGTTATAGCAGTATATATGAATATCGAGAATCTGCTTAAATAACATTGTGGACAAATCTGGATGCCGTCATATCCTGAGTCATGATAAATTAATAGATAAATTCATTTATAATATCTTATTTTTCAGGAAGTCATTAGGTTAAAATTTTAAAATAAATTAAATCATTAACCTGCTGATTAATTGAAAATATGCTGAAATGTACAACAAAATAGATCAGGTCATTACAAGAAGAACATCAAATTATATACTTTTTATGCTCGCAAAACGTCTATAATTGCCAAATTATTATAGCAATCATTAAAAACCATTAAAATTATCACCTTACATCATTTAATTAGTAAATTTCATTTTTAGACGCCGTTCAATCTATCATAAATAAACTTGATTTGTGTATATTAATAGTAGCAGATTTTCAAGTAAGAAATTTTGATGTATCACTAAAAAGCATCTCTAATGAACAAAATATCAAAGAACTAATCAAGTCACTGCAATCCAAATGAAAAAAAAGCTTATTTCCTCAGGTTTAAGCTATTCCTTTTTAAACTTGCTATACTAAAATATAGCACTGAAAAGTTAATTAAGCAATTTATTTTTCCATGAAGAATCTTATCAAATACATTCACCCATCTCAACATGCTCGAAAATAAATTAGAAACATTCGTCAATTCAATGGCAAATCCTTAGGTGTATTTTAGTCAAGCTAACGACATTTACGATAGCATCGAAGAAACATATATAAACACAAAACTGTACAGAGATATTGCTTTCATTGGTCATTTGCTGGCTTCAATCAGCGAGGCGAGGCATCATATCCATTAGCTTTGAGCTAATGGGACTTCCATAATTTCATTGACATTTTGTGCGACACTTTGAAATCAAATCTCCTGCTCATTAACGTAAACACGGTTTGCATTACCTAATCAAAGCTTTACAACATGGATAGGTTTTCTCATCTGTTGAGTAATGTAATGTTTCGATGCATTACTTCTAGCTCTAATGAAATTGGAGTTTTAACTACATTTCCCATTCCATCTCACGTTTTATTTTATTGCTGTTCAGTTTTGGATCTGAAGTAAATATATTGTTAATGGAACTTGAAATCGAGTGTATTTACAATGCAGTGGTTTTGTGTGTAAGATAAAATTTTGTTGAATTATTTTGCAATGGACATAGTCGGAATTAAAATTTCAAGAAAAGT
The DNA here is from genome assembly GCA_026543865.1 of Argiope aurantia. NCBI lineage: Eukaryota > Metazoa > Arthropoda > Arachnida > Araneae > Araneidae > Argiope > Argiope aurantia. The sequence goes on along the minus strand of JAPMOR010084543.1, from coordinate 82,760 downwards.
TGAATTTGTTGTTATGAATAATATATTTATTCTTTCAAAGGAACTGATATTTGTATTTAGTATTAAAAAATTTCATGTGAAATTTTTAACCATATTTTAATATATTTCGAGAAATAATCTTCAAGTAATTATCATTCTAATTTGTATGCAAAGTGGGATAAGAAAAATGAAGAGTCTCTGGTTTCAAGTAATTTTATTAATCATATGGTGAATAAAATAAATTCATAAACCATATAAATTTCATTAACCACATAATTAAACTCTGCGTCAATCGAAATGAAATATTAGGCATTAGGAAAAACAAGGTAACGGAATTTAATTTGGAATTTAAAATTATATATACACAATTATTGCAAAATTCGCAAATATCTGCACACAAATAAAAAATAAAAAAAATGCCACGTGACTTGCAAAAAATAACTAGATACAATTAACTCTAGCGCGTCACTACAGTACAATGACGATAATATGAATAGTAAATGCTATAACTTCCAAAAGTTAGAAAATTACTTCAAAATCTATATCTTTTTCAAATATATTTAAAAATATTGTAATGCAAAGCAATGCAGAAAGCATCATTCATTTTATTTATTTTTAATTTTTTTTAAAAAATGAAAATATAAACAGACTTACCTTGACAGATTTACCCTCGTCCTATTCTCTGTTTCTTTCTAACTTGATTTTAAATATCTATGTCCTGTATTTATTTCGTTTGATTAATAGTTTTTCTTTCATGCTTTTCATTCATATTCCAGTAATATACAAGGCATCCATAATTAAATGACACTATTTTAAAAGTGATTGCAGACGATTCCATTATTCAGAAAATAATGGAATTCTGTATGGCACAATGAAGTAACGGGAATTTATATGAATGAATAAAAAAATTAGTACAAAATTTAGCCATCAGAAGGCTTTTCTTATTTAATTACACATAATTGCACATTATCTCATCAATTACACATAAAACATTTTCGATAGTTTACAAATTTTATTGCAGCAAAACATTTTCAATGGGTGTTCTGGGAAGTGTTATTAACATATCGTAAAATGTTACCTTTAAAATCAATTAAAGTTCTTGGATTAAGCAAGATTCACACTAGGCCAACTATTGCGCTCAATAGAAGGCCTAGCTTCCTCCTAGGAACATCACGCCTGCTTCAGAAAGATCACGTGAGAGCAATGGGCAATGGCAAATAGTTGTCCAATGACAAATAGTTGTCCCCATGAGACAACTATTTGCCATTGCCCACGTCATTGTCACGTGATGTTCCTGAGTTAAGGTGGATTCACACGAGGCCAACTATTGCGCTTAATAGAAGGTCACGCTTACTTCAGCAAAATCACGTGACCGCAATGGGACAATGGTAAATGGTTGTCCCGTGGAGACAACCATTTGCCATTGTCCCACTGACGTTGTCTCAACTATTCACACGAGGACAATACAGAGACAACAGTCGAAAGACAACAATTGCGCCAACCGTTGGCCTCGTGTGAACACACCTTTAGGTATGACCTTCTATTGCGCGCAATAGTTGGCCTCATGGGAACACTACATTATCTTGATTTCCAGATGCCTCAATTGCTCTCAAAATCAAAAATCGCGCAGATTGCAGTCTGAGAAATTAGGAGTCATATATTACAACAGTTTCGACTAACGGCCTGTTCTTCTGTAAAGTTATTTTTGAGAGCAAAGACTAATGTGTGAAGGAGCTGTGTTAAAATTGTGAGTGAAAAGTACTGACGTGTTTAAGATCCTGAACAATTATATTCTTTAACAAAGATGCATATTGCTGCCAGATGATCGGGGGAGTAATTGGACATTTAGAACTTAATTCTTTGAATAAATGTGGGAGAAAAATAAATGGTGTAATGAATTCCCACCACAACATTACTTTTGAAGATCGGAACGGAATTTTATGACTGAAAGCTGATTTTTTTTATTTCCAAATTTGGAAGTATTGAGTATTCAAATAAAAGTGCTTTTATTCTGTCTAGAGAATATTCCATGGCAGTTCTGAATCTACCTCAAAGTAATCAAGAACCTGAAGAGACAACTAGTATCGAGTCGAAATCATGTGGAATCAGCTTATGCAAGAATTGAAGGATAAAACCAGAGGATACTCCGCATATAATACTCGGCTGTTTAATGGGGGCGTATCCAGTTATTCTAACATATGGCGGACAATGGTATTAGCTTGTAAGTTAAAAGTTTTCTAACCTTTCGATCCCATTTTTACAGTCGTATTTTATATATTTTCAATAGCATATCATTAGCGAAATTTATTTATTTATTATCTCAAATCATTCTGCATCATAAAAGGATAATTTACTCCCAAATTATTTAGTATATTAATTTTTTGGTATCAACTGATTTTATCATTCGAATGTGTAAAATTCCGACTAAGGATAATGTATTATCTAAAGGAATATTTTCAATTACAGGGAGCATTTGATATTCTTTTGCATCTAGTTTTATGAAATTATCATTTTTTAGTTTCATATCTTTTTGTTTTGGATTCAAATTTAATGACTTTACGATCATTAAAATCTGGAACCCGCAATACACTGATTCTAAATTTTAAAGTAGACTTCTGAAATATTAAAGATATTTTGATAATATATTCAATAATGCAAATATAAACATTTGGAAATTTTACTGTTAGATTAATCTTTTCCCAATAACGGGTATTGTAGAAAAGCTAAGAATATCCCACAATAGTGAGCTAAATTAGTCAAATCACATTTTCTTTTTATGAAGATGCCCTTTGCTTTACTTCTGAAAGTTTTGTTATTTTGATCTTAGATTTGCCCTTTTTTGTGTAACTATGGAATCGAAATCAAGCAATATACTATTAGATCTTGTAAGATTCTACAATTTCAATAGCATGTATTAACTTTCTGAAAACATTTATACTTATCACAGGAATCAAGATATTTCACAAATTGCAGCAGATAATTAAATTAGTCATTGTGTACCTCTATGCGATTATGCCTTCAGAATTCAAGATAACTCGTTTACCTTTTAATTCTATTTGAAATCCCGTTTGACTATCTTATATACAAAGTACTGTCATTGTCAAACTATTTGACTCCAAGATTTTGAGAAGTTTTCTACATTGCAGATTTCCCTGAGTTTGAAACATACGTTTTTCGTATTATGTCTATTTGTCTATGAAACAAAACTCAAAAACGCTTTCATTTAAGTGGATAAAATATAGAATATTGTCTTTGCACCCAATTTGCAAATTTCTATCAAATTTTGAACGAAATTCATTCTGTGGAAATCTTTTCTACTTTCTCTATACACGATAGCTACATAACGAAAAGAACTAGATGAATCAGGTTTAGTGCAGAGATTTATCTTCTAAAGATCAGTATCAAATTTTGAGCCAAATCCTGATTGGTTTGAATATTTTTGTGCTTATATATGTATGTAAATACAATAACTCAGTAATATAATAACTTAAATGAAATATGATTTGAGGTCTCGTGACTACGATTGAAGATCTAGCCAAATTTTGGCTTCAATAGGTCAGAATAATGGCTTCCGAAATGCACATTCATTGTTCGGCTGCATGTGTATCAATCGCCTTTCAACGATTAATTGCCAAAAACTATTTCGAAACAAATGTCGCCAATGGCTTGAACTTAATAATATACATTTCTTATAGAGTGTAGGAAAATGCTTTGGGTTCAAGTGTACTGTAGTGTCCTCCCCCCCCCCCGAGTTTGTCGCCAATATAGTAACCCAACGAAACAATCTTATAGGAACATTATGTTTACTACTTTTTATAGTGGTTGAGTTGTACATGAATTACATATATTTTATGAAAAATGTTAAATCAAAAATAATAAATATCAATTAAAGATTTTAATTTAGTTTTGTATTATAATTTAAAGTTTTTATTGCTAATAAGACATTGCAATGTTATTTTTAATGTGAATACGAGCAAGAAAATATTTATTTTTTGCAATACTTAAGTGTCGACATGCATTTTAGAAATCGTCTGAATTAATAATTTATGAAATCATCTACAATTGAATTCTTTGTACTTTTCGTAATTCTTTTTCTAATCTGACGATTTCCTTGATAATTCGTTATGTCGCTAATTGTTCAAGAACGGATACCTGGTGAAAGGGATGGCAGGAAATATTTTGAACCTGCAGATTGGATGAGGGATGAGTGGAATATATATAATTAATTGATGAAGTTGGGAAAAGGATGCTTGTTTGAAATTGTGTATGGAGATTGGATTGGTTGCTTCTTCTTTCGTTCTTTTATCCTTCTTATGATTATGTACTGTTCCTGTTATCCACATAGTCCTTATGTTCAATGAATTAGCGCAGCTACTAGGATTCAGTTGCTAGTGAAGCTATAGGATGTATTTTAAGTTAAAAAAAATCTACCAGGTGTCTTTAGATGCCGAAGGCATCGCATGCTCTAAATTTTGTTCACTACATAACAGAGAGGCATAGTTGATTTGAAAACCTTCTATATTTCAAAATTGTTAATATAAGCAGTAATAGGGATCCCAAAGGTTAAAAAATCTCAGATAAAACAATTCTTATTAATAAAGATAATAATTTTAATGTTGAAAGTGGTAATCGTAATTATTTTGCAGAAGTATTTATTCTGTCCACCATTTTTATTGGCGATTTGGCATCCTTCGCACAGCAAGGGACACACTAAATTATCGTTTTATGTTTTATTTTTGGTGTTTTAAATTTTTCCGACTGTTTGAATTGTTGAAAACATGTTGGAAAGGTATTGACTTTTCATCTTTTGCTCTCGTTAACTTTCATCTTTATTCGATTTATTTCAAACAAATTTGAAAAAAAAAATTGTATTCATAATATTAACAAAGCAGTATGTTTTTATTATAGCGTTTCCTTTTGCTAAATTGAAAGTAAAATCAAACGAATTCTAAGAGTAATACTGAGAAACAAACTAGAAAAGTGTACTTATTCCTTTCAGTGCCTATATCTTTTCCAACAATAAATGTTCAGTGGAATTTGAAAGTAAAAATCAAAAGTGGTAATAACGTTTTTTTTCGAATATCAAAAAGTGGTAACAATGATTCTTTCAAACGGAAGCTTTAATAACCACAAGCTTCCTTTTCGTATTATTATTACAGCCATCACAATTTTAATATGAAATAAGACTAACCATATTTCTCTTAGATTTCTTAATGTAATTCTTAAAATTTTCTATTTGATTATCAAATATTCTTTTAATAATAAACGCTTTTACGCAAGAGTTTGAAGTTGACAATACTTCCTCTGTAGGCGTAGGTATACGAAATGCTTTAAAATAATTTTTTGTGCTAAAAATATTTTTTGAAGACTTAATCTATTTTAATTATTTTCAAACATGGTAAGTAATAAGAAACAAGCGAAAATTAATACCGTGTTTTCAATAATTTCAACATTTCTTTAAAATTAGCAAAAATATTTTGATGAACTCGTTTATTGTTATTTTTATAATGAATTCATGAGCTGTTTTAGAATTCACAAGGTAAACAAGTTATGTATACTCCGTTCAGAATGAAGAAAAACATATTTTTATAAATAATTGTCTCGAAATCTGGCTTTTCTCTATATTTTGCATTTTTTTCATGGTATTTCATATTTGCTAATAAATTTTTAATTTCTTTACCAAAATATTAAAATATTTATGATTTTAAACAAATTTTTCGTGCAAATATGTAAAGAAAATAGTCCATAAACAGCTAATAGACAATTTGCAAAGTATCAATTTCTTTAATCTCATTTAATTAAATATACAAATATCAAGTTTAATAAAATATCTCTGGAGTCATTCCTAATTATATATTTGTGAAAAAATTGAAATATTCGTTATAAATGTAGTTAATTAAATACTTTGATTAAAATAAAATGTGATAATTGACTTTGCAAATATTCGTACATTTTTAAAAAAAATATATAGTGGACGTTGAATTGTTTCAACGAACCCTTTTTAATATTTTTATTCATTTAAATATCTAATCAAAAAATAGTTTAATAGCTAAAATGTTTCTAGTGCTATTGCATTATATTTTCAAAAATCAAAACTGTTGTTTTCACCAACACTCCTGCTATAATACAAAAAAGATTCGATATGAAATAAATATGATAAGTTATTAAGCAAAGTTAAATGTTTTAATTAATATATTAATTCTGGAAAGAGCGTTTTGCACTTTTGTCGGTAGCATTCTTTAAATATTCTTTTCCCTACAACAAATTTAAGTACATATTATTTTTCATTATGAAACTCATGTAATGTCATTTTGTCAATTTGTAATGTCATGTAAGTCATTTTTTTTAAATGTTTGATTAATGAGCGTTTGAATATTCTTGATATTGTTTACTGACCCTGATAATTAATAAAATATAATATAAATATGGTTTTAAGTTAATTGAGAATATTATAAAAAAGAACATGAAAGAATTACTTGGAAATAATTTTAGTATACCAGTTTTAAACGGAAACAAATGCAAAATGCCCAATATAAGAGTATAATCGACCTGTCCTTAGTATTAATAAAGCTAAGTAGGAGCTAAGTATAGAAGTCAGAATGCCTTAGTATGAATAGAACTGAGTATAAAAGTCATAAAGATTATTTAAAGCTGAAATAATTTTCTTATAAGGATGAATAACTTTTGTATAAAATGCCTTTGATTTCGCCCATACCGTTGAAATTTCGAGGCAATAAGGGCATTAGTATTGAAGAGTATTGCAATAGATGTTTACATTTTCTTGTATTAAGTTCGCCGAAAATACAGAGACCTAGCGGTAATATCTAGGATGTAGGAAGAGGGCCGCGGTGGCCTGGTGGTAAGGTCTCGGTTTCGGAACCGGAGGGTTTCAGGTTCGAGACTCGATTCCACCAAAGAACCGTCGTGTAAGGGGGTCTGTTGCACGTTAAATCCGTCCTGACCAAACGTCCTCCCGCTGGTGTGGTGTGGTGTGGAGAGGGGGGTGCCAGCTCAGGTGTGGTCCTCGTCATCTGACCGTGGTTCAAAATTACGAGGTCTGTCCCAAAATAGCCCTAGTGTTGTTTCAAACGGGACGTTAATATAACTAAACTAAACTAACTAGGATGTAGGAAGAAGGTTATGGGTTCTGAACTGCATTTTGCTGATGATCCCACGTGTTTACTTAGTATAACTAGACAGATTGGAATCGACTTGTGCTTCACGCTTGCAGATAAATATTTATTGTTTAAGCAATTACCTTGTATACATGTAAACCACTCTGCAGTTCAATCATTTCTTCACTAATGAGCAAAAAATGAACGGGAGTCTCGTAAGAGAATTTAACCTATTATGAAGCCCGCACATCATACCAAACGCAAATGATACTTTTAAATCAACATTAAAAGAGTAAAATCATAAGAAATATTACAGTTTAATTACTTCTATTTTTAATAAAATAATAGTTGTTAAAACGGAAACAACTATTTAAATTAGGTGAATTATTATCTTTAATATTTTTTCACTAAAATGCTTTTTGACAGATATCATTCTTTAGAAACTACAAAACAATAGCCCTAATCATAGATATGAACTTCAAATGACAAGTTTAAATTTTCATATTCTAATTTTATCGAAGGCAAGATGACTTAGTTTAAAAAAGAAAAAAAAAACTATTTTCACGAGTGGAAAATATCGGGTTAGAGAACCCATTCAACCAAAAATTCCACTTTTATGCGGGCAGTGTATCTGTGCAAATTGCAATAAGCATTCATTTTCGGATTGCAGGAAATATTTTTTCCTAAAATTCAAGTTCACGAAACTGATTTGTTGTTCAGTTGGATTTCATATCGGTGAACCAGACTTTAGACCAAGACTGCTATTAAATGTTTGCAGCCACCCTTTTTAAAACTAAAATGAAGAATAGGAATTAAAAGATTAATGCATCAAATAATTTCAATTAATTTGATTCAACTTTTACGAATACAATCAAGTAAGAGCAATACGTTTGTTAAAAATAAACTCGTTTTCTTCGTAAGTTTACATGTTTATGGCAATAAATTATTTCCTTCCAAATATTAGATAATAAAAAAAATGAATTAGTGATAATTAAAGACTTAAATATGACATAACTCGTGTTTTTTGAAGAATGATTTGATAATAACTACTTGTTCTTAACTTTACTTGGGGAAAAGTTCTGATTTTTTTTCTTTAATTCTTTAAACTGTGAACTGAAATCTGAAAATAATATTATAGAATATTTAAAACAATAACAATAACTAGTATTTCTTGACATTATAACAATACTCAAGGAAAAAATTAATGCATCAAAATTGGCTATAATTAATACAATTATATTGGGAACACATTTCCTTTTCATCCTATTAACTATAATGAAAGCCTTTCTTCATAAAAAATTAATTTAGTCTTTAATATTATAAACAAACTCGTACTGGAATGAATCCAAAATAAATATAGTACTTTTAATCTTGTTAAAAATTAAAAGAATATTTCATATTTGAGAAAATTATCTTAAGCATATCTGAACGAGCATTGCTAGGTTGCTAACGGCAAGTTACAAAAAAAAAAAATATCTGCTCGTTGTAGCTTGATTTCAAGAGCGAGGTCATGTTCACAAATTCATTCCATTAAATAAACAAATATAATCGCGTGTCTTTTTAAAATACCTTACGAAATTTTTTATGCGCTCGCTCGATAACACCTTAAAAGCATTTTCAAAACTGTTCGCCGTAAATATACAAGGGGGATTTAATTTATTTCTCGATGGTACATTATGAATGCGATTTACTGAAAAGTGAAGATTGCTGATACGAGGTCGAAAAGTAATTAGATTTTACTTTCTCACTTTTTAAAAAAAATCGGCGCATTTTTGTAGTCATTGTTTTTAATTAACGTTTTGAAAATGCGCCGTTATTAAGCCACGATTTCCCGACACGGATAATAAATTTACATTTATTTCTAATTAAATATGAAAAGCGCTTTAGAATCTAAGAGACAAACAATACCATTGAATGGGTTCTTTTAAATAGGAAAAGGTTATTAACGCTGCCTTGAAAAATATTCTTTATAAATTATGATTAATTAAAAAAAGGACCGCCATCGAAGCTGTTTTTTTTTCCCAATTTCATTGCGTGTGTGATTAAGACTACGGTTTACCGTTAAGAGGGTTAAATGGGCTCATTTAGACCCTATTATTTGTTTTTATTAGTTATCGATAGAGAAGGTTTAAAAGGATTTTCTCAATGTATCGATGTTTGGTTTAATGCAGTGAACTTATTAACGGAAACAAATTTTCAGAATCCAAAAATTAAAAAAATAAAATCTTTATAAAGTAAAGCAATCTGTAGTATTATTTGTGTTTTCCCTAATTCATTATTTTTACCTCAATTAATTATTTTTCAAAAGGAAATAGAAAATTAAAACATAAAAATGAAAAATAATATCTGAAAAGAAATTGCAAAATACACTGTTTCTATTAACACACAGTTAAAACTGGTATTTACATAGTTCTTATCAATTAAAACAGGTGAGAAATTGTAGGAGTTTTAATACATCAAAACATTTAATTGTAAACGTTTTTCAAACAATAATGTGAGATTTTCTTAAAAGATTAATATTTAATGTCTAATATTATAATGTGATTTATAATTTATTAATTAACATTTCCTTAACTTTTTATTAATACTTCAATAACTTTTGAATCATTAACATTTGATTTATTAGCATTTTAAAGACTTTTCATTAAGTTTGTAACGTTGATCAAGTTTTAATGATTAATATTTATTGTTTAACTCAGAGATGTGATTCAGTTTTTATTTAAATATCAATTTGTAAAAATTTTAACATGCTTTAATTAATCAGTAACATTTTCTTAACATTTGATTAAAATTTCATGGATCATTCATTAGTTTTGAATGTTAATAATTAACATTCTTTAAATTTCAAAATGAGAAAGTTGGAACATATGATTAGCACAACAAACAGTGAAAATGCATGCGAAATTATTTTTAACACAATTACGTGTAGTAGAAAGGGAACAAATGTTTTGATGTATCATTTTGTCTTAGTAATTAATTACATTTAAATATAACAGCAACTATAGTTTTTCATCAAATCATTGATATTTATAATTTCTAAAGAAAAGTTTAACACGTGAATTTTAAAAATTTAATCTAATTTTATATGAGTATTAAATTTAATCGAAATAAAAGATGATTTTTGATGTAGGTTTAACAAGAGATTTCAATTTTCAGTTTGGAAAAAGCAACACGTATCGGGTATCTTTTAAAACAATAAATTATTCAAGATTGAAATTTCTAGTAATTAAGGGTTTTACCGTTCACATATCAAAATGAATGTTAACAATTTAAACCAGAAATCAAAACAAAACCTTGTGAGATTTCTTCCGTTTATACGGTGCTTTTTTTCTCCATTTCTACTTTTGTAATGTCACAAATTAGATTAATTTGCATATAAAATTCAGAATTTCTCCTTATAAAGATTTCAAGATTTCTTTGCCAGTACGAATTTGATTTACTGCATTCATCTCATTCTTGAAATTTATTAATTTCTCTCTAAAATATGTTTTATAATATTCTAAATTTTTTCGTTATATCTGAGCTTAAAACATCGTTTAATTTCATAGTTTCGGTGCAATAAATTCTGACTCACTTGAGAGAATCATATATTCTATTTATTGCAATTTTTTCACATTTGAATTACAACTAAATTAGAATTATCTTTCGTGAATATATTCTAAAATAATATTTGCTGATTAAAACAAAAGATAAAATTTTACAACAATTAATATCGCTGATTTATAGTATGTTATAAGCAATCGTTACAAATAAGAAAAAATATAAAAGGAAAATTATATTAAACTGTACCCTATTTCTCAAATTCTTCGTTAAAATATTCTTGTAGATAGTACTTGTTATTAAAGAAAAAAGGAAATTTTCATAATTCTTTTGCACCTGGCACACACCCCAAAATATTGAGCATTCTCTCATTTCACTTATGAACCCGAATAATTCCATTCCAATGTTGATATTATTTGATAATTAATTAACATAATTCTAGTAAATTTTCAGTATAGTCTCATGGTCCATAATCTAAAGAAAAGGCATATTTGGTTTCTATTGAATTATATCTCAAAATGTAAGATCTTAACTATTTTAACATCTGGAAGATAAACCTTATATGCAATAAAAGAAAATATCACATTATAAAATCTTAAACTTCTTGAATGCGAATAATACTGCTTATTTTAATGCACCATTGTTGCATTTTCGTATTTGTTTATTAATATTTCTTTATTATTTATGATACTTCATGTATTTTAAAAACTATTTGAATCTTTAAATATAATTTTTGTCAATTATTACATTTTATTCGTTTATTAAGGATTCTTTATTAAAACTCTATATTTTTCTATAAATTTAAAATATTATTATAATATCTAGTATAAATATTTCTGTGCTTTCTTTTCACTCATTTTCAATTCCAGGTTTCCTTTATTCGTATATTTCAATTTAAAAAAAATTCTGATTTTATCTATTTTGTGTATTTCAGAATTTTACAGGTTCTCTATTTAAGGCAAAACATAAGGTAGAAAATATAATTAGAATGTTAGATCATTTTCTTAACAAATATCTCTAAAATCTGTTTCTAAACAATATTTTACTTTCAAAGGAGTAACAAACTTAAAATAATTTGGTTTTTAGCAAAAGCCAAGCTGTCATGAAGCAGTTTGGCTGTATAATTAGCATACATTATTGATTGTGTGGGAAATTTTTTACTGCTTCTAATTGCGTCCGAAAGAAAGATAAAAATTATGTTTCAAATGGAAGCTACTTTTCGATTTTAAAACACCATTTAAGGCCAGCTAGAATCTAATTAGCGATATTTCAAGAAATGAGTTTGGGTGCTGAATTAGAAAACAAACTGAAGTAAAAAGACATTTTTACTTTCGTCGAAAAGGGTACATTTTCTGCTTAAATAACCTTAATTACCTTAAAGAAGGACATTGCTTTATACAGTTCGTTTTGCAAATCGGGATCCTGTGATGGATGGGGTTTTCTTTTAAAACTATAGGGGCTGATTAAGAAATATCTTTTCACTAGCGTTGGGAACATTCACAATTTTTCTCATTTCGGTATACTTATTCTTTTTGCAAAGTAAAAGTAATTTTAAAGCAAGACGTGCTCTAACATTTGTGATGAAACTGAAGTGTCTTAAAAATTTCTGTAAAGTCGAATTTTAATTAGAGGTATTAGTGGAAGCTGTTTATAATGGCACCCTTTACGTTTGAATACTTTTTCTCACTTAATTTTAACTGAATGCTGAAATTTTGTGTTCGATAGGTGTACATATATTATAACTACGAGCTGATTAAATATTAAAACATTCCTCATGTTTAATAATATATTAAACACGAGGTATATCTGTGGTTAGAAATGTAGTGTGTGACCTGATTTTAGATTAGAAGGCACCTTTTCCCTCTTGTGCACTACCGACTACCCCACCACCACTGGACGTAGCACTATCGAAAGGATTTGTTGTAGACTGCTGCTATTTTTAGCATAGCCTGTCCATGTCACTGACCGATTCACCAAACTGATATCCTATTCGGGGCAATTGGCCCCAAGCCACAAAGTGGTCAAATACTGAAGGACCACTAAATTAGACGGCACCGCTGGACGACTAAGACAATAAATAATAATTGATAACAGTTGAAATTAAAACAATATAATGGCTAAATGCTGGTGTCAATGAGAGAGAGCGAAGTGTTGGTGCCTGTTCTATCTTCACAATATCTCTCGCTAGATTCTGATGGCGTAACCAACAGGAGATCCAAATTTAGCCATGTAGAATATTTGGTGAAACAGAGGTTCAAAATACAAATTTCAGAACTGCTGCTTATTCTTTGTATTAAAATGTTATTTATGTTGGTAGAAGAAAGATTTTATGTAGCATAACAAAGAGAAAGGAACCAAGTGGCTATCAACCCTTAGCGGAGGAGTTGCGGCATCTCAGACCGCTAAGGATGGATTTTCAGTCACCCCTATTCTATTTTTCTCAGTCGAATGGATTGGCCCTGTGGCCTCCTGTTTCGTGACCTTCACAACACGTACACTCTTTCAAGGTACTAGGTTTCAACGGATGCATTTTTTTTATATATATATATGTCAGCTATTTCTTGGCGCGACGTTTGTGAGCCCGCACTCCCTTTTATTCTTCCAGTATTATATAAGACTTAGCAGATGGTTCTAAAACTTGGTTCTCGAAATGTCATAATATAATTAAACCGATCTACGAATGTTCACAAATTTCTGCGTAGAAAGGATGCCGATAAAAAAAAAGGGTCAATTTTACTCAATGTCATTTTTTTTTACTTTCATTTTTTCATATAATTGTTAAATTTTCCATTATATTGTTTTCTATATACCTTTGGATACTGGAAAACTAAATGATTTAAAGTAAATGTAATGTTTTTTCAAGAATATTATTTCTTGTAACATGTAATTTAAGAAAAAAATTTATGTTCAAACATAATTACTTTTTTCAATAATAATATAATATGAAAAATTTCTAAAGCATTTATATATCAAGAAAAATTTATGCAAAATATATTGGCTAATTTTCATACTAACATCTTCTATATAGTAAATTTTTTGAGAGTAAAAAATTCTGTCTCGTAGACCGCAACTCCCCAGTTAAGCAATAAATATTCACCTTCACGGTTAAAGATTAATGCTAATATCACTGCAATTGAAATTTTTTTATGCAAATGCATATTTAAATTAATAAACATGAAAATCTAAGTAGTTGTTGGATCTCTCTACCGAAATAGTATTTCCAGTCAATAGTTAAAAGTGAGAATAGTGTTACAAATCTTAAATTTCCGAGATACTCGCTCATGTATTGCTAATCTTTATAATAAACTTGGCGAAACGACTTTGAATACGGAAAACTGGAATTTAATGTCAACAATAAAAAATTCTGCTGCCTCAGTGTGGCATTTTCTACATCCTTTATTAGGTCATAAATCATAGGTTTTCGAAATGCATTATCATTGATTTCTAGGAAATGGACAATCTAAATGTGGTAAGCACGCTATTTTTAGATTATATCATATGGTTTCCATACTGAAGTCAAGACAACTACTTCTTCTCTTGTAACAACTGTTCAGATATACATGCTTATGCCCTGCCCATTTTCCAAGATATTTATTATTACAAAGGCATAACTAGAACTTTCACTTTCCTTGTTTTTAAGAATATGTCTGTAATTATTCTTTCATTTCTTCAAGTGTTCCAGTGAGATCTTGTTTCTGGATTTGCGAGTGAGCTCTTCCTCACTTGTTATGTCAAGCAAATGCAACGTCTTTGTGGTATGTTTCTCAAGGACACAAACACGTAGAAAGCTTTTACTTATCTCAAAGACACAAACACTTGCATACCTTACCTTATATCAAGTATACATGGAACGGTTTCACTTAATCTCGAGTACACAAGTGCATGGAACGGTTTCACTTCATCTCAAGTACACAAGTGCATGGAACGGTTTCACTTCATCTCAAGTACACAAGTGCATGGAACGGTTTCACTTCATCTCAAGTACACAAGTGCATGGAACGGTTTCACTTCATCTCAAGTACACAAGTGCATGGAACGGTTACACTTCATCTCAAGTACACAAGT
>JAPMOR010084543.1:47505-68051 GCA_026543865.1 Argiope aurantia | reverse complement strand
GTACACAAGTGCATGGAACGGTTACACTTCATCTCAAGTACACAAGTACTTGGAACAGCTATTTTTTTCTATTGTCTACATACTTGAAGATTATCTGCAAAACGAATGTACTGCAAAATCAATGATGAAATACAAATATACGAAATAATGTGTATAAAATAAACGCTAAGAAATTAAACTGGGGTATTGACCTAAACTACATTCATTAAACGCTATTAAAATTACTGGAATTTCCTGATTTATTTCTGTAATAAAAGAGACTTACTGCAAATTCATGGCTTCGAGCGATAGTAATAAAATGCAAAAAACGAGAAAATAAGTACATAAACGATTCTGCTCAAAGAAACAACTTTAATAACCTATTTAGCATGATCCCGTTTTATAATGTAGTGTATTCTAAAGAGAAAGCAAGTAATAATAAAATGCCATTGCTAAAGCCAATCATTGTGTCGCTGTAATTTAAAACTCTTATTATATATAACCGCATTCTGAATTCTAGTCTGAAGTTATAAACCTTTGATCTCTAATATTGATTGACCGTTATAGATTGCGATTTTTTAAGTATATATATACATATATCTAATGACGTTTATCAATTTTTACTGCTAGACTATCTGGTACTCGTAACCGAAAACTTATTCATTATTACCTTTTAGTAGCATCGAAAAATGCGATTTGTACTTATAAATATACAGTCTGATGTTGCTGCTGCGCTATTTTATACCTTTCAGAAAGCGTCTTCCTTGTCTTTTATGACATATTTTGATTTTTATGCATTGATATGAAACAAAGGATGATGCCCCTATTTATTCTTCTGCGTTCACTCGATAAATTTTTATAGTTTCTGTTTTGTCATAAAGCAACATGCTATAAAACTTTGAAGGCGTTTCATGGAAGATTTCATTCTTATTTTTAAAGTAATGAAAGACCAATATGTTTCAGATAAGCTGTTTCGAACAAGATATAAATTTTGAGACGACGACCTTTGAAGAACGATAGGAGGTATCGATATAAAAAATATATATATGGAGTAATTAAAGATTTTTATGGATTATAAAAATGTATATCATGATAGTTGAGAAAATCATGCGATGATTCTAACAAAACTTATTATCAATATAAAGTTTTTAAGAAATGAAATAGTGTATTAAACATTCATTAAAAAAATTAAAAACCCAAACTGTGTTTGGGTTTTTAATGGGTGTAAAAAATGGATTTTAAAATGGGTGGTGGAATGGATTTTAAAATAATCAGGTGGAAAAATGGATTTTAAAATGGGTAAAATGGTAAATGGGTAAAAATGAGTTCTTTTAATGGGTTTAGGTGAAAAAATTAAAAAACCAAACTGTTTTTCTCTTATGAAAATCTTTTGTAAATATAAAGTAATTAAACAAGGTGTCTTTGGGAAAATCTATCAGCTAAATATAAAAAAAAATATCAATGTTTTATAATATGCTTTTTTTGCTGTGCAAAGATTTTTCATAAATGAAAAATATGTAATTTGACACAGCGTGTCGTTAAAAATATTATATATCTTATAAATTCATATTTAATAAAAGAAATTTAAAACGGGAAATTTCTATCATTATTTTCTTTAGCTATTATTTTTTCTTTTTGCAATTGCCACCGCTTTTCAAATGGAAAATTTTCATAGACCACTTCCAATAAAAATCTTTCCTGTGGCTCAGATGCTGGAAAATGATAAAGAAATATATATTAATCAAGAATAACTCAAAATATTAAGTTGTAAAAAATTCAATAAAATACTTCTATTATCCGAATCCCATTTTAACCGAATATTTTAAACCGAAATAACTTTCGTATTAGCTACTATGTCTGATTATTTGAAAGCGTAAAAGTAGAAAACAATATGAATTTTAATTTATAATCCAAAAACTGCTTTGCTAATGGAAATTATTTTGAATCTTTATTTTCGTTGAAAAATTGATTCTTAACTTAGAACATCAGAAACGGCAAATACTAATCAAGGGATATCAAGAAATATTATTTTTAAATATATTAATATTTTTATTTATCATAATTTTGTGGAATATTTTAAACCAAATTCATTATCTTGATGAATATTATTATTAATCAAGAATATGAAAACATAAAATCTTGAGAATTTTTTGCCCCCCCTAGTATTTGTCTGACTTATAACAGGGGGAGCCACAATATAAAGTTGTAGAAACCCTAATTCAGCAGTTAAATAGTTAAATTAAAAGCCAATTTTAAAGCTTCTTATAATCGCCCATTCATGTTTTTATTTAAAATTGTAAATACAAGATCGATTGCATGATATATTTAAATCGCAGGATAAATTCATTTTGTTGCAAATTGTTACTATTTCTAACTAATACTTATTAACGCTATTTGAAACGTATTGTGGTTTATATTTCATATCTTGTTTATGGGTGCATATATTAATTGTGAGGTCTGTATAAAATATATATTTTTGAGCATTTGTTTCCTTATTTACGAACTTCAAAAATTGTTTGGGGTTTCCTTCTATATTTCAATTTGTTCAGTATAATTTGGTATATAAAATTGCTTGTTATTTGTACATTTGAATATAACAGTTAAAGATTACCATGTAATAGAACTGTAAATTATTACCTCTTTTATGTATCACATATCTAAAATATATTTACTACGCCATTTTCTTGAGGTTATAATATCAGTCAGGGAGCAGGAAGTGGGAGAAATATGAAAATATTGATATTGAAGATGTAAATAAGCATTCGAATGTGTATATTGATGAAAAAATTAGTCACATTTAAAAAAAAATTAAAGCTGAAAAAGCGAAGTTAATAAACAAATCCTGGAAAATGT
Source organism: Argiope aurantia (assembly GCA_026543865.1). Taxonomy (NCBI): domain Eukaryota; kingdom Metazoa; phylum Arthropoda; class Arachnida; order Araneae; family Araneidae; genus Argiope; species Argiope aurantia. The sequence goes on along the minus strand of JAPMOR010084543.1, from coordinate 65,219 downwards.
TTAATATTAAACTTATAACTTTAATTTAATATTTAACATCTTAAGAAATCTAGGGAAAAGAAATATAAATGTGATATTCAGTACGAGATTCAAAAACCATTTTCTGAAACCTGGTATCATAAGTAAACATCTTCTTAGAACAGTTTATAAACCAATGAACAAGGATAAACAATGGATTGAAGAAGAAAGTGATTTAGAGTCTAGCTTATAAGTTCGTAGTGGTCGATTATAAAATATGACTTATCGTCTGAAACAAAAACTGAAGTAGAATTGTTGAGATTATTTTTGTCAAGACAAGCTTTAATATTATTCAATACATAACCAGAGAAATTAAATATGTGAAATGCACATCATTCAAGACTACTTGAGTTTAAACTTTCTTCTAAAGAAGACATATAAGATTAGGATATTTTAGTTCTCATATCTTTTGGCAACAAGACAAAAGACGGCATAGAAACAATATAAATTCAGGTACAAGAGGGTAAGATCTAAAGAATAAAACAAACTTATATAATGAATGACTTTGGGAATAAAAAAATAATTGCATACAATATTTGTCTTTTTATATATTGATTGTGAAATTTAAAGGCCGAATTAATGCTATATGTAAAAGGATACTGAATTTTATAAAGTTTAATAAAGATGTAAATTATTGAATTTTAGGGGTATTCAATGCGCAAATAATTCGTTATACAAAAACTTTCCATGGTTTGAAATTCTTCAAAAATAAATATCATAATTGAGTACTATTTTCATTTTGTTGTAGGGAAATTTCTCTAAAAACATTTAAGAAATGTATTAACAATGATAAATGGTCATATTGTCACATTCTTTCTCTTATATATATATAATCTAAACATTCACCCAAGAGATTTTAAATACAATTTTATGAATATTTAACAGTCCACTCTTCCGTTAGAATGTGTGTGTTTTTATATTGAACAAAAAATATTAAACTTTTCTATAATTTCCATACTCATTTATGAAAGAGATTAAATAAAAAGCGAAATATTTACTTGTTTCATTTGACATGATTGTATATAATAAGTATTTAAGTGCCTAATTCATATTTGTCAAATATTTAAATTGTCAAATTGTTGTTCAGTATATGGTGCTACAAGTTGTTTTGAAAATTTTGAATTTAATTTTATGAAGTTGAAAAAATATATATTTATTTCTGCAATCCAGTGATATACATTTCTGGTTAAAGAGATAATCTGAAACCATTAATTCGCCTTTATGGAAAATATAAATTATCTTTCATAATGTTTTATGACTTATTTTTTAGTTTTGCTGTTGAAAGATAGAAGGTGAAATCTGAAATATACATACACGTATTTGGAAAACAAAGAAGTCAAATTCCATCATGAACCGTCAGCAAACCAACCCTTTCAAAATGTCTACATTAAAAAAAGGCTGTTAAAAACATTTAGAAAACGGTCATTGTAAACATTCAGCCTTATTCTATAATTTATTTATGGAATCATCTGATATGTAATGGATTGAACTGAATTCAATAGTATGTAACACTCTACAGACACTTCCACGAAATTTGAAAAATGAATTTGAAATTTATAAAATGATAGCTAATTTAAGCTAAATAGCATTACTCACTTTTTATTCCGAAAGCTAAAAAGAAAACTTTTCTAAAATGTGTGAGGATTTAAACAAATTTCAGTCAAATAATTTTTGATGGGCTTTTATAATTCAGATATATTTATAAAAACAATTGTGTATTGCATAACTTTTCAGAAATTATATTCTTATTCTCTTATTTCTTTTCATTTCCTTTGAAATGAAAGGGAAACTGGGAAATAACAAAAACCGATTATTTAACTTGCATTAGACATTAAAAAATAGCAGACAAACTGTTATTGTTTATTTTATTTCTGAGATATTAATAATAAAATTTCATTTATAAATCGTAAACTTTTAATACTATCTTTTGATTTCTATAATTCACTTGCTTTCTCAACTGAAGAAAATTGAAAGTAATATAAAATTTTATCTGTTGCGGAACTATATAAAACTATTATTAAAAATATTTGATTCACATTCATAATATGGATTACAAAAACAAATTTTAAATTCATTTTAAGTAAAAGAAGTATTGCAGAAAATATGCTAAAAAATAAGAATCATAATACCTCATTAAAATTAATGTATACTTATAGGTTTTTTTTATATAGAAAGTATCTAATTTCCTCACACAATTGTTTTGCTGTATAAAATAATAATTAAAAAGCTATTTTCTATATCTTCAAGGTTTATCATGTAGGAATAAGTTCTTTTTTTATATGAGAGCTGGATTTAGGGAGAAAATGCAAATTATAATAGGCTAAAAGTATTTTTTGAATAAATACATAATTTTTAGAAAAAAATGTGGAACCTTATTCCCAATTTTCTCATTTTAATATAACTTGTGTTAAAAATTAATTACTATAACCATCCCTGGCGTATTTATAACAAGATTATTTTAAAAAAACATCGTTGAAAAATATTTTTAAAAAACTTTTCTTTAGAATGGAATCTTTTAATCCCTTTTTCTAAAAATGATTTTTATTTTTAATTTCCACAAGGAAATCAACATTAATTATTAATAAACTTTATTTTCTTTTTGAATATAAGCTAAGGATAATTGAAAATATCATATATTAAAATCTAGTGATTTTACATTTAGAATGTTTGTGAATTTATTTAATCGGATCAATTTACTGAGAACATAATGATATTAATTTTTGTATTGGAATACATTTTTACGAAAAAATATTTTAACTTTGTCTTTGTAGTTTTATATTACCATTTCAGCTTGGTAAAGAAATAAAACAATAAAAAGAATGGACAATTAATTCTATAATGAATGTCTTTTTCACATAAGTAATGTTTTTTTATTGTAAATGTCATTTAAAAATTTTTCATCGTATTAAAAGTTTGCCTTTTTAGTATTTTAGGAAATAAGAAAAATGGTATATAAAATGGAGATCATAATTTTTATGAAAATTAATTTATACATTGCAATTATTTATATACAACTTTTATAATATTAAATTTATTTAGCAATTTTTTAAGAAAGCATGTCATATAACTTTTTAAAATGTTTTTGCTGTTCCGTTTTCATCCATATTGTTATATAAATAACACTTAAATACCAGCATTGAAAAACGTTTTTGTAATCTACATTGTGCATTGTTAAAATATAATTTTTAGAAGAAATAGAAATTTGAATTCATCTTTTATTAAACTAAAATTCGTGCACGTTTTGCAATTTTAGAAAGTGTTTTCTTGATTTTTTTTTTCTTTTTAAGCCTGAATGCAAAACTGTTCATTTAAAATGTTAAGAATAACATGAAATTTGATTCTGAATTCAAATCTTAATTTAAAAATTTTAGGCTTTCAAACATGATTGGAAAATCTTAACATTTTTATGAAACTATATTTAATGAATATATTGATAAATCATGTTTTACGGAACTATTATGCAAAAAGTTTTTTCTATTCATTAATATATATTTAATTATACGATTCAAATTCGTTTATATTTTCAGCTACAATCACTATACACAAACAATTTCACAATTAATTTCTTATAAAAATGTAAACGGATAGAAAAAAAATAAATGCAATGAAAACGATAAGTTTATCTTTTTTTCAATATTGATAAGACATTAATTTCTAAATGATATTGAAAACTATGGCATTTCCTGGTACATAGAATTTGCATTTTAACCCTTTGACTACCAGTTTTAAAAAAAAATTTCTCTGCAATCGCAAAGAAAACAAAGATAATAGCTTCTATGTTAAACAAATCTATTCGATTGTTTTCAAATGTTTTTAAATCCCAGTGGCTAGGACATGATGACCAACTACTTACCCCTCCACCAAAATTAAAAGAACTATTTAAGCTGATGTTAAAAGGTTAGTGGGATGTATATGTCCCGTTAGAAGTCAAAGAGTTAACATAATTTTTATAAGCTTTCTTGTAATCTCTAAGATACGTCATGCTGCATGCGTTTTGAAAAAAGTCATTAAAAACGTTACATAGTGTAAGTCGTTACACTTGGAGCTATTAACTGCAATTATTTTGTAAACATTAATTGTTCAAGAAGATTTTCTTTAAAAAATTGAAATAGATTTAATTTAAAAATTAATCAAAACGTTGAATTTTTTTTTCGTAACAATTCGGAGTATATTATTTAACAAAAAATGTTTTTAAATCATTTTATATTATTAAGAAACTATTTTTTTTAATTTTAAATTATATTTACATTGAGCTGTTTTCTAATTCTATATATTCTATTAATTCTAGTTATATTTTTCAAAAATTTATGAGCATCATATCAATGTATATTGTTATTAAAATTTTTTGCTATTAATATATTAATTCAAAGTGTTAAGTAAAAGTTTAATATAAGAAAACTTTTTTTATTATTTTAAGTAATAGATTTGTACGCAATGACATTGTGTGTGATTTATACTCAAACATGACATTACTGGATTTAAACTCAAAAACATTGTGTGCTCTTTATTTCTATGCACGTTACCTACGATTCATAATTAAGAGCATATTTTGAAAGCAAAACAATAATAGCAGTATCATACCTGAAATATTATAATTCTATAATATTTTGCGAAGTATTTCGAATCTTCATAGATCTACCTCCCCCCCCCTCCCCGTTGATTTGTGGCAAAGAATGTGTAATGAATCATAAACCTAATTTTTGGATATAGGATATAATTTTTAAATGTACTTTTGTATATGAAAGCCGGCAGGCAATTTTTTCACAAATTTCAGTTATTCCTTAAAATTCCGAGAACTAGAGGGTAAAATATGAAGTGATTAACATTTCTAGCTGTTCTATAGAATGCCAGATAGGAAACTGGATCATTATTAAATACACCTCCAATTTCTTAGAATACCGGGTGTGTACGTACCTATCATAAAAATGAAAATGATTAGAGAAAATAAATTCCCTGCTACTTTTTTGGTTATTCCTGCGAGAGATCTCGTTCCCGGCACCAAAAATGGATAAAGTGATTCACGTAATGTATTGGTAGTTGTAATAAGTGTAACAAATGACATATTCTAACAATGTTGAACTTCTGATGTATTTTAAAGGCAAATGTATATGATAGCTATTTACTATATGGCCTAGGAAATGTCTTGAGATTGAAAATATTTTTAACTATATAATTTATATATATTCTAATAGCTTAGTGCAATATAAGTACAAGATGATCCATCAAGAGTATATGTGTCAAAGTATTAAAATATGAAATGTTTTTGAAAATGAAAAAAAAACAACAAAATGTTATTTAAATCGATTATAATGCAATAAGTTGATTAATTTTAATTTCTTATTTTTTTATTTGAATATTTTTATTTCTTTTTCATGCATTATGTTTTCGACAAATATATTTTCTTTCCATTTTTTAAAATAGTTTTTTAATGGAAATTTTTGAGAAAAAGCTTCTGAAAAAGAAAAGAGAAAAGATCTTCTTTGAGAAAACAAAATCTTTGAGAAAAAGTGATCTTCTTTCACTTAGCTGATTAAAGCATTTATTATTTTATAGAATGCTTAGGTATTGTATAAAATGCCTAGTTAAAGTATATAATAATTCTCATATTTCACATTTGTCTAAAAGCGCTTACCATTCTATGAAGTGCTATAGGTATTCTGTCGAATTTCTGCGTTTTCATACATTGATAACATATTATGACATATGACGTAAACATTGTAAGATTTTAGATCGCTTTATGGTAAACTGAAACGATTAAAAAAATATTTTCTTCACTAATTTATCTGGTTCATTTCTTTTTCAAGATTCCTAGGACATATATTACTTACAATGATTCAATTCGTTTTCTTCGTCTTATCACAAATTCGAAGCTTTCCAACTTCAAAATAAAATATATTCTCTCTAGTATATATTTAATACTACTTTATTCGTATTCATTTCATTCTATTTTATTACCCAGATTATTCCGTGATCAAAATCTAAAACTAGGATTGTGGGTATCCTTTGCCAAACAAAAAGTCCTGAAACAAAACATAAACGAAACTGAAATCTGAGGGAACTTAAATCTGATCCAGTAAACCTGCTAAGATCAGATTTTCTTCAATGCTTTCATCGTGCATCCGGCACCACCACCACCCCCTCCATTCCCCATGTTTTCATACATTTCTTTTTCGATTTATTTTTATCGAAGAAATGTTTGTTTTCTTGATCGGCGCATGCGCAAATCTTTTAGACCAGGACCGAAATCACCACAGGAGTACTTTTGAACGGGGAGAGGAGTTGGAGGGTTGGGGGGGGGGAGATCTCGGCGGCAACCGGTGTAAGAAATCTACAAAGTTATGATCGAAAAGAATGAAGGAAGAACGGATGCTGCAGACGATAGTGAGGGGGTGGAAAAAGAATAGAAAAGGAAAAACAATTTTGGGAGTGTGGGATGGCCATGGTTGGTGATGGTGGTGGGGTGTTAGTCCAGCGGCGGCTCATCAAAAGAATAGAACAAAGAAATCCCAGTGAAATGCATCATTTGTGCTCAGAGGAGGTTTCCCTATTATGTTACGGCTATCGTACGTGATTTTGATGCTGACCTGATTAGTAAAACGGTGGTAGAATTCTGGAACCGTTGGTCACGTGCCCGAGTGTAACAAAGATTGAAATAGTATTTCATCCGGAATTCCTGATTACTGACTCCCGAAACGGTACAAAACTTTATTGTTTGATTAAAAGAAATTTTGGAAATGAAGTAGAAATTTGCAAATTTCGCTATAGTTTTTTTTTTCTTTCTTTTTTTTTCGAAACTAATATATACGCATGCATTTCATTCTCAGAATTTTTCAAAAAATAATTTGAATGTTTGAAATTTTCTACTTTAAAAATTCCTATAAATAAAGTAAATTTGAAATTTCACACTTTTGAATAAATCATTTTGGAGAATGTTTGGTTGTAGCATTAAAATAAATATTGTAATGAATTTTTTAATTGCATATAAGTATAATTGGAATATAAGTTTTGGCATTTTTAAGGCTCGATACTTAAGAATTTCATTGGTTAGTCGCTGATATTGATTTCACCCTTAATAAAAAGCAACAATGAATTTGAATAAAAGTATTTTGATTTAAAAAAATAAGTTGAATTATTTCCTAAAAATTAACAATATGAAGTTATTTCCTTAAATTGTTATACATTAATTGTATTCTTTAAATAAATTCTTAGCTTCTTTTTTTCAGTTTATTTGGAATATGCAGTAGATAGATTCCTATTGCTTCAAAATGGTTTTACTAACCTAAAAGTATTGAGGAAAATAAAAAGCATGCAATTTTAAAATCCATTAATTAATGAAGTAATTTATCTTTTTCTTTAAATTAAAGTGTGAAAAATACAATTCATTGAAAATCTTTTGGATAAATAATGAAAGAATTCACATATCCTAGTTGACACAGAGCTATTGAAATTTTTACTTAAATTACTTTATTTTACTTATTAAAATTTAAAAATAAATGGTATTAAGTTTTATTTGAAAACAGGTTTTCATTCTGCATGATTTTTAAGTAAATAATTTGGCTCATAGTGGATTATATTTCTTAAATATTCTTATAAAAGAATTCTTTGAAAACTAATATACTTAGAAATTTATTATAAAAGTATTTCGTATAAGTTCAAACTAAAAAATAATGAAAGTTTTATTTGCTAACACAGAAACTTCAGAGTTCTGCAATATTTGGTCTAAATAGAACCATTTATTGATCGAATTTCTTAATTTGAGCTATGACAATATGTAACAATTATAATAGATAAGTATTCATGACACATTACAATCAATTCAAATTTTTCTCACTAAAACTTAAATAAAAACAAGATTTTAATGAACGTTTTGTGACATTTCATTAAAAAAATTATGTATTATCCTAATCAATAATGGACATATCAACTTTTGTTTATTAGTATTTCATTGTAATTTATAACTACATTTATTGGTATCTACAAGCTTAACATTTCATTAATTCTATAAAGTTTACAAAATGCGTTTGTGAAAATAAAAATAGAAAAATAATTTTCTTCAAATGTTTAGGAGAATTTTTAAAAGCCAAACTAAGTAGGAAAACATTTAAAATAACTTATTATGTAACAAGAGAAATGTAAATATAATCAAATTTTAAAAGCAATGAGATATAATTTAAAAATTAATTTTGAATCAAAAGACACTAGTAACAGTTTTTATAATTATTTTAGTTTATATATATATATATATATATATATATATATATATATATATATATAGTAACTAATTATTGTTCCTATAAATACCATCTTTGTTTCTCCTAAGCAAAGGCACTTACCCGTACGCAAATGTTCCAATGGGCAAATGCGATGTTGCCCACAATCACTTTTAGAATCAAAATATTCATGCTTTAATTTTTTTAGATTATAAAAAAACCGAAGTTAAACGAAATTAATTCCTCTTTTGCTACAGGAATATATTTATCCTAATGCTGGACCATTAACATGTTACGATTTCATTTCTGCCTTCTCATTTAGCTGATTTCTAATATTCATATAGTGACATCGTAAAATGTTTGGACCACGAACCCCCATGTATGATGGCTGTATATATCCTTATACCATATATGATGCTACAAAGGAATATAAGAATACCTATCCGTTAGGTAGCACAAAAATTCTTAGATATAATAAAATTTCCAGAAAGTTCTTCAATTCATCCAGAAGCCAAGATTAATAATAGTCTAGCGGGGAGAAACTATTTAAACACATCCATGTCAAAATCTACAAAGTATACATTAAGTAAATATTATATATATTTATACAGGGTGTTTCAGTTAACCGTTTCAGAACTTCTAAGAGGGGTAGGGTACATTCTGACAACTCGAAATGAAAGAGCAATGTGGGGTCGGAAATGCTTTCCTGAAGCGGTGTTGCACACAGAAGCACCATAAAGAAAAGAGACCGTAAATAAGAAATCGTTTTAATAATACATGAAAAGTAGCAAAAGGTACATGGATTAAAATAAGTGTTCGAAGTTTCTTCCACGAGCTACAATGCGCGCTCACATCTCCGACGCATGGACATCCGAACATTCTGGAATACTCCAGGCATATATCGAATCTCTCCGGCAGCTACTGCGATTCTTGCAACGAGCTCCTCAGCAGTGTCAACAGAGATGTCATAAACTAGCGATTTCTTATGACCCCAGGAATAAAAATCAAGACATAAGTCGGGTGACCGAGCAGGACAACGCACGGGACCCCCCCCCCCTCGTCCGATCCACAGTTGACCAAATGTGACATCCAGGTAGTTATGAACATCTCTGCTATAATGGGCAGGGGCTCCATTGTGTTGGAACCACATTGTCTGTTGCGTCGATGCAGAAATCTGTTCATCTCTCAAAAGTTGTGGCAATACTTGCTGCAGAAAGAGCTAGTACGTAGGTCCGGTTAGACGACAACAGGTAAAGTCCGATGAGGTGATCACCCGCAATACCGGCCCATACATTGACCGAAAATCGATTCTGTGCTGCACAACGTCGTATTGCGTGTGCGGGTTCTCGACCGCCCAGACATGGTCGTTATGTGTGTTCAAAATTCCTTCCCTTGTGAAGGATACCTCATCGGAAAACATTTCAGCAGGAAAAAAGGGATTTGTAGCACATTTTCCCAGGTACCCCTGTGCGAAAGAAATACAAGGTACATAATCCTCCGGTTTCTGTGTCTGGACATGCTGCACGTGATACAGGTGCATGTCTTCTGCTCGGAAAATCCCTCAGACGCTGCATTGGGAAACCCCGACTGCGTTTGCTACACTTCGTGTACTCGTTCTTGAATTTCCCTGTACATGCTGCAGCACATTCTGTTCGGCGTCTGCAGTCTGTGTTGTTCTTACCCTGTCCCTGTAAGCTCTTTCTAAGGAACCTGTCTCAGCTAACCTCTATTGCAGTCTTGCAAAGAAATGATGACTGGGAATACGCCTCGTCGGATATCGTTCCGTGTACAAACGCTGTGCGGCTGGCCCACTACAATTTGCAGCCCCGTATGCCAAATGCATATCGGCTAACTCTGCGATCGTGTAGTCATCCATCCTACTAACTTGGCGTTCTTGTGTGAAATGAAGATTCCCTGCAAAATCATCTACCCCTTTTCGCACAACGAAATCTACCTCGTCAGGAAAGCATTTCTGACTGCCAATGGGTATATGATTTTGATTCGTCAGGATGTGCCCTACCCCTCTTAGAAGTTCTGAAACGGTTTACTGAAACACCCTGTATATTAAACTTATTTCTAATGGTCATATCATCTCATTGTAGAATGTTTTGATTATGTGCCTCGTGTATGATGAATGTATGCATCTTTATTCCATGTATGATGCTGCAAAGAAATATAAGAATACATATCCGTTAGCAAGCATACAAATTTTTTGACATAATTTAATCTCCAGCAAATTCTCTAATTAATCCAGACGCCATGATTCTACCCCTAATATTATCTAGCGGGAAGTCTAAATTTAACCCATCCGTGCCAAAGTCCACAAAAGTCATTAAACGCTAAATAGATGTATATTTCTGAATTTATTAATTCACTAAATAAAATTATTAATAACGTCGTATAATATGCTACTTTATTTCAATCTCTCTCTACAATAGTTTGGGAACTTTATTATAATCATTATGTTTTGGCTTTGTAGCTCGTGTAAAGTTCACTGTTATTTCATAACAGAAAACAACTTTCGCCAAACACCATTCATCACCTTCTTGAAAGGCCCAAACTTCCACTTGAAATTTGGTTGCCTCATTTAAATAAACATCAGATTCTCTCTCCAAAATTTCTTTTAAACATGCGTGTGTTCCAGTCGTAAGTCATTTTAAGAAATGAGAGAGATGACTTATTGTAATTCTCCGTGCCCCGTGCTCGTTAAAATGACGCATGATTAATTGTTTCTTTTAAAATCGACTGTTCAAAAACAGTAACACGTTATTCATTTCGAACTTGTTATTGTGTTCTATTCAAGAGAATTTCTATCAGTTCTCCTTAGCTTGTGAAGAAATCCATTGCTGTATTTAGAGATCTTGGCACCAGAATGTAATCACGAAAGTCAATCATAATTTTATTTTTTGAATTATCAAGGGCAAAATAATTATTTTATTTTTCTGTGTTGTGACCTATGTTTACTTTCTTTTAGACTAAGTAAATAAAGAGACAATATCAAAATTTTCTTTAAAAAAATGACAAATGATCTTGAAACACTTTGATTCCTAAACCTCTATAGTTGACAAAAACAATTTTGAAATTTTTGTCTACATTTTGGATGACCTACTTATGAACTAGGCTAAGAAAAACAATACAATAAATTTTTGGATGAAAGTTGGTCTATCTGTTAATTTATTCGTAATATGATGAAGACAATAACTCAAACTAAGGGAGCTGGATGGTTGAAATTTAACACTTATTTGCACTACTGGAATTTCATATTTTTATTAAATTTTTAGATCGACCGTCTTTCAATTTGTAATTATGAATAGAATTTTCATGCACCATTGAATTTTAGATATTCACATTTTATTTAAAGTAAATAAATCCAAAGATAAAATGTTTCTGTATTTTTTATCAGTTAGTAATTATTGCGATAACTCAATAATACAAAACTTAATATAAATTGAGTTAGATAAATTATTTTGAAACGAAAAAGGTAGATCCATGCCTATTATTGTTAGGGTTCAAAATACATACAAAATGTCATTGCTTTTTGGATCACGTTTTTATTATTATTATTATTATTATTTTATAACTAGTATTTTTCCCTTTTAATCAAAAAATATTTTATTTCTGGACAATTGATATAAAGATAGATATCTTCAAGCAGTAATGACTTCTTCATTCTTTCTCTATTGTAATGACATTCGGTAATAATTCAATAAAATTAGAACACTTTGTTTTTACAGTGAGGATGTTTAATAAGTAGTTATAAATTTGAACTTGAATTAAATTATTTTAAAGAAGTAAAATTCAGTTTAAAAAATTTAAATATTCTTTAGTGTCAAAATATTTTTCAACTTCTAGTTAATCTTCTTTTGCAAGTGTATTAGAATTTTCTTGCCATGACCTAAATGTTACTATGAAGGAACAAGAAATTTAATTAAAGTCATGCAAGATTTTAATTAAATTAGCAGTGATAAATTTTAAAATCATAACACCATTATATGTTTAAATTAAAAATAATTAAAGAATAAATTATCTATAATAATACCGGAGGATTGAGACAAAAGTCCATTTTAATTGTTTTAAATAACAGTAATATGCATTGTAGAATTTAAATAATTATGCCCTTAAAAGAATTCAAAATTTTTATTTTCAAAACTTTACACTCCAAATTATGTTTTCTAGTTTAAACTATAAGCAAACTCTGATTCTAATTGGTTGACAACAAATCTTAACTTCTGTTTATAAGAATCATAATTAAAGCACTGTAAATGTTCAAATTGTGATTTAATGAAGTTCTTTGAAGTGAAAATAAAGCAACAAATGAAAAATTCCATAATTCATCTGAATAGGTCATTAAAAATTTGTGTTTGTGTAAAGCAGTCGGGGAAAGTCGAGTTATTTAAGTATTAACCTTTTAACATGTCGTGTTTCATCTCTTTGATCTATGGAACACGAGAACAAAAGGAAGGAAAACGATTAAATTTTATTTAGATGCATGTCGTTACTTTCGTTTCTTACAAAATAGTCTAATAATCTCCCATTTTAAACGAACTCGCTAATTATACTCATTAACACGCTTTAAATAAATCAGTAATTATAGCTTTCTTACAAGCAAAATATCTAGAGTTTCCATTATACTAAATTAAGCTTGTTCTTAATAAAAGCTCTTAAAATATTTATTTTAAATTTTGTAATAAAGCGTTTGAAAAAACAATTTTTTGGAAAAAGATTTCATCTATATACACCCTAACATTGCAACTACTTTAAAGAAATATTTTGTGCTCTAATACTTATTTTTTATTCAAAGACTAAAAAAAACAAAACAAAAAAACAAAAAAAATTGCAATTAAGGATTATTTTTGAGCTGAAACGTAAATAATTTTAGATCATATATACAATTTTTATAAAGAATAATGCGTTGCTTAAGTCTTTTTAATTTTGTTTTAATACACATGAATATAATATTTTAATGTAAAATTTGTAAAGAAACAATACAAAATGTTAAAACGAGGTATTTTTAAAATGTGTGTGTACATCCATGGATGAAGAAGATTAAAAAGCAAAAAATTCTCAAAACAAAATAACAAATTTTAGTTAAAAATAAAAAGAATGAATCCGCGATAAATAAAAAAATTAGACAAGAAACATTCCTAATTTGATACTTTTGTCTCTATTCCATTTTATAAATAGTTGAGGATTTAAATGAGAAAGCGATATTGCAAAAATCATGGTGACATGGTGAAATTATAATAATAATAATAATAATAATAATACATATATAATGGTAGAACAACAATTAGCAATGAAAATAAGAATGCAAATCAAGGAATAATAGAAGTGAAACAAGACTTTAATCCGAAGTTGCAGAATTTTACTATAATGCTGTTAAGGCAGATCATAATATAAGCTGGTTTTTCAAACATACATATCTTTCTATTACATAAAAAAATGTTGTGAACATTGCGTTTTAGTCACTTTGTGATTGGTGTATAACGACCCACCTGACCCATGACATTTGAAGGTTTTTTTTGCCAGTATTATTTGATATATTTAATGAATATTATTATGTTGTAGTAAATATTTTTATGGTACTTGACGGTAAACTGCCGACAACAAAGGAAAAGTAAAACCTTGATTAACACCAAATTATATCAAATGAGTTTAAAATAATATTATTTGTTAATTGTACTTTGAGACGCACTGTTTGTGGCAAAACTATGGAATTGCTTTCCATTTTCGTTTATCCTTTTCAAGTAATGGAAGCTTTTGGTCTCTCAGGTTGCATTCGTCTGAATATCTAAGCAATAGACTTAATTAAGCAATAGCAATAGACTTAATTAAGCAATAGCAATAGACTTAATTAAGCAATAGCAATAGACTTAATCTAAGCAATAGACTATAACTTTATATTGCTTTTTTTAAATAGTAATTTGGCGTCCAGGAATGGTTCTCGATTTGTAGTCAGAAATATTGAGTGATTTATTTAGCATATTAATGTTTTGACTCGAAAAATGTACAGTTGTTTATATGCCATGTATTACTACTGACTCAAAAAATGATGTACCATTTATATTGAAAAACTTGCAATTCCCAGCGATCCCAACTTTCATCAAGACCATCAATAAGTCAAAAAGCTACAGTTTTGACAAAGTTGGTCTGATTAATGATCAAAGTGCGATATTTTCACATGGTCAGTTGTATGTAGCATTCTCTAGAACAAAATCTAGAGCTGGAGTTGGAATCCAGGCTAAGACAGGTAACATTAAAAATAATGTTTATAATGATGCTCTTGTTTAACAAAAAAACCAAGCAATATGAAATATTATATCAATATGTATATTTTAGCAATTTTAAGAAAGTTTATTTAATTTTTTAATTAAAAAAATATTTTAAAATTCTTTATTCCTGCCAAATATGTTAAAACTATGAATGAGAGTTTTTCTGAATTTTTACTAATGCCACATTTTTTTCTTTGGAATTGAGCTTTTTTTTTTGTTAATGGCATTCTTAAAACTTTATTTCCATTTGTTATCTGGAGGGTGAGTTATCAATCCATCGGTAAACCCCACTAACCTGAGGGTATACATGATTCGAGGACAATTTGTGGGTTGGCGTGCGAAAGTGAGAAGGGAGTGAAGCCCCCAAGTGTATATACATATATCGCGTGTGGAACTATTTTCAAAAAAATTTTGAAAAAAGCATCGTGCATAATCGATGCCTGTGGGTGTTTTGAAATCCCATAAGCAATTGAGCAACAAGGTGTAAAAATCAGCGTTTTTGCAACCATTGGCGGATAGTATTTTCTTGGTTCAAAACCACTGAAAGCAAGACTCGGCAAAAAGGAACGAAGCGATAAATGCTTTTGGAGGAAGTTACCCCGATTTTACGTTTTGGAAAATACTAGCCGTGAGAGGATACAAGAAGCACTAGGACTCTGTTCTTTTTGAATCTTCTCTAACATAGCGAGTTCTATAGTTGTCATTGTTTGGTTTCGGAATCGTATGCTTTTAACCACAAAAAGACTAGAATTTTGTGCTAATCTTGATATTCTTCCGAACAGACAATCAGCTTTTCTCCTCTCCCTGTAAATTACCATTCAATCAATATTTTTACGAATTTCTTATGTTTCTTTCCAATATAGCAAGTCTCCTGGGGAAGAAGACACTTTTACAGATATGTCTGATGGATGTCGAATCAATTATTCCTACCTCTAACGACCAAGTGGCAAATTTAATGGCAAAAGAGAAAGTGCTAGAATTTTGGCGATATAGCATTTAAGAGCGATGTTACAATGTATTCATATAAACCTCTTTATCCTGTCACAGAAACTGTAAAATATTGGCAAACAACTCTGAGAGTTAGTAATGAGTAGTCGGCAATTGTTTGAGCTCTATTAGAGAGTTGAATTAAATCCTTTGTGGAAATTCTGCCTCGGCGTTTGTGCAATTTATTATTGATTCGAATGTACTAGTGTTTACAGCAAGTGCAATTTTGTATATGTTTCTTTTGTGTTTTGATATTTTAAAATCGTGCTTACATTTGAAACAAAGCGTCTTTGGCCGTTATTGAACCTGTTGGACTCTTCATTGTATGTCCACCGGACATATTTTGGATTTTCTGTAAAATATATAGCTGCCATTGGAAAAATAATTCGCGTCTGAATAACTGGAATAGAAGAGTACTGTATTATGATCAAAAGTCTCTTTTTATTATTTAAAGAAAGTTTCATTTTTGAAATTCAAAAATGGTAAATGTCAAATAGACTTTTTTTTTTTCAAAAAATAGTGTAGTTAAGTTCTAAAAGCGAGTTTACAATTTATACAAAAAATACAATTAATTATGGACTAAATGTTAGCAAAAGCTAATCAAATAGAAAACCGTTGTTTTTTTGTAAAAAAAAGTCACTTTCCTGCATTAAATCTCATTTATATAAAGTAAATTATCATAAATGATTTTATATAACTTGATTTGTTTTAAGATATCAAATTTTTTACTCATTTTTCATATCTTTTCTTTTTTAATTTTTGTCATACTTACATATTTTCAATAAGTAAGTATTCATTGCTACATCTTTAAATTATTTTCAGAACTTCATCATATGTTAATTGTTTGATTAAATTATAATCTGATTCATTATGTGTTATGCCTTCTGGAATTCAACATAATATCCATTTCAAGATTCTTTAAAATATATAATTGTAAATTTTAGATTGAAGAATTAAAAGCATGCAATATTTACACAAAAAAAATGCTCTTTATTGCTACAAACTACAGATGCGTTTATAAAATGAGTTTTCTTTCAGCTTGTCTGAATAGTTAATGCCAAAACTAAGCAAATATATTTTATAAGTATACAAAATAATTGTAGTACATAAAATATTTTATTTACTACATTATTTCACCACAAAAGTTTTACTTTTATTTTTATATCATAGACAAGTTTTTATTCAGAATAAGTCCAGGAAAGAGGAAATAACATTTTAAATTAATCAAAATAATTAAATCATTTAATAATTAAATATTTTTAATTTCTGTATTTAGCTGATATGCACTGCTTGCTATCGGAATTACGCTTTTCGTATTCTTTTGAAAGAATCTTTAGAGAAAATGATCATATTACGAAGATACAGACATTGTTCAAGCTGTACTTTTAAGTACCTTAGGCATATAAAGGGTCAAAAAGACAAAATAAAAAATTCAAACCACTGGCTTTGAATCAAAAGCAAAAATTCCTTTGTTATTGAATATTTGGCTATTGACTACTAATCATGAAGAATCGAATTTTACACAAAGTATGAAAATTTGTTCATACACTGTTCTTTTTTTAAAGATGTTTCAGGAAGCGAATGCGAATGATGTCTCGAAATTCAAAATTTAGTCGTAAATTCGGAAATCTACTTATATTCAGTAATGAAAATAAATGTAATTATGTAAACTTAAAAGAAAGGAATATAATTCATTTAACACTTCGTTAAGCATGGCAATCTTTTATATCATGTGTTTTTTTTAATCTACAGTTATTTTGATATTTAAATTTAAAAATTAAATATTCGGAATTTGTGTTTTTGGGATTTTTGAATTCATCTCTAGAATGCTACAAAAACATTCATCAGATTTATGTCAAACCATTTTTATAGGCAATATTGCGCGCGCGCGTGTGTATGTGTGTGTGTGTGTGGGTCTTTTTGAAACTAAAACAAAATTCTAACTTTAATGCCGTCAACTTTTAAAAATAATTAGCCATTTCGGGAGCAAATTCATTCATAATGGTAAGCACATTTCGTATAAAACAAGTAAAAGTATGCAAGTTATACAAGTAAAACGCTAGGAGAAAAATATTTCGATTTGGGCATCGCACTATAAAAGATCGCAATTGAGATTTCTGGTCTAATGCGAGTGACGCGACATTTTCTTTAAACCTTGCTTTTCGGATTTATTTTAAGAGAAATGAAGGAGCCCAAAATTATATCCAATTAATTTCAAAGAAGATCT
>JAPMOR010084543.1:0-47495 GCA_026543865.1 Argiope aurantia | reverse complement strand
TTTACTTTTCAGCTGATTTAAAGCATTTTAAAATTTATAATTAGTTATTAAATAAAATTTTGTAAATTTAATTTTATACTGATATTTGGTTGGATTATACAGTGGAATATGATTATCTTTTATAACTTTAAAAAAATTTACATTTTAATAAGATTTAAATAACCGAGTGCTTTTTGTTTTCTAATATTTTTTAAATTTGCAATGAATGTTTCATTATTATAACTTAAAAATACATTTTGGATTATTCTAAATACTTAGTTATTTTATTTTTCAATTGATTTTTAATAAATATTTTAATTCCTCCTTACTGAATTTCATTTTCCAAATTGAAGCTGAATTTCAATTATCTCAATTAAATCAAAACTTAAATCGATACAATTTTAGAATATATCCAAAATATATATAATAAACTTATTTTTTTTTAAATTAATTTATATTGAGTATATAAATATATAAAGTAAAAAAAGGCAAAATGGCATTTCAAAAAATGCTTTTTAAATTTATTACAGATTTTTTTTAATCTGAAAGCAATTATTTTAGAATTTCTTTATACATACAAAAAATTCTGAAAATAAAATATTAAAAATATTTATTCCCTTATTAGTATGCTTATCTAAGTACTAAAACGTATAAATGTGCCCACGATATGAAACATAACATTTATTTGCTTCAGTAAAATATAGCAAACAAAATAGTTCGACCAATTTAAAAAGTAGAAATAAATTCACCACAAAAAGCGTTGCATTTCGTGTAAAAAAAAATAATTTATATAAAAATGAAGCGTGCAATTGCATTGAAGCAGTATAAATGCACGATCAATCAAATTCTCCGAAAGGCGATTATTATTTTATCTTAAGTTGCATCAAAGAGGCCAAAGAGAGTTGACGAGATTTAAAAGCCAGAAGCTGAAAACTTTTAAGTGAATAAAAACCTCAAGTAATGTATCGGTCACTTTGCAGTTAAATGGCTTCATAAGAAATAATCTTTCGCGGAAATTGTTCCCAGATTAATTATGAAAATGATCTCAATCGGAACTTGGGAAAAGTTAGTTTATCCAAATTTTTGATATATAAGAACTTTTAGCTGAATTCATAAAATATAAAATTATTATTTTTTATTTGTCTGTAATATTTTTATAACTTCGAATTTTGACATGTCCAGTCTGTCAATTAAATTTAATGTTAATCCAAGAGTAAGATTAAATTTTTTGTTTAAACCAATGAAATTGCATTATTTGCTTATTGTCGAGCTTTATATTTTTTCCCTATTTATAAAAACTGCTGGCAATGATTTAACTTCCTATGAAATTTATATGTATATCAAAATATCGTTTGGAACTATTCTTACTTTAGTTTCATGTTTTTTTTTCATACTTCGTCTAATTACTTACTAAAATCAAATTTTGAAAAAAAAATTATGTATTTCGAGGATTTATTTATATTTATAGACAATTTAAATCAGGAATTTCTAACTAATAACTTCAATTTATATTCTTTTATTTTTCTATATTATTTATTAAAATATATTATTCCAATAATGGCTTATTGATTTATTAAAATCAATAACATTATATAACCATTGATTTTTCATTAAGTATTAGGATATTGAATGGAAATACAGTCTTCCTTTATGTAAAAATTTAACTTTAATTTGCATTTTATACGCATTATATCCCTATTTCTCCATTAAGATCTTAGCATATTGCAATAGAATTATTCCTAATTTTTAAATTTGACATAAAACACGAAATATTTTCCATCTTTACTCTTTTATTAAAAAAATTATGTTTTGTAACACGTTTCATCTACAGTGGCGCCCAAAAGTGTTCGTACACTAAAGAAATTTGCAGAAATTGTGTTCTATACTTCTTAATAAAGCATTTTATTAGTTGGTTTTTTTTAATTAGCACCTTTAAATAGTTCTTAATAAAACTGAGCAAATATTTTTATAAAAAATCAAGTAGTATTGTTCTAAAAAATAAATGAATAAATGTTACAAAATTAGAACACAAAAGTCTTCGTACATCCAAACATTATTTATTTAAATTCATCATGAAAATATCTTTTACGACTTATTTTTCTTCTAATTGAAAAATACACTAAAATCGTTTGATTTCAGTATTTAATATCACAATTATTAATTCTATTTACTTTATTCTTAGATATGAAGCGTATTCATAAAGAAACGAGTTTAGACGTACGAAAATTAATTATATTTCATTTTAAAGCTGGAAAATCAATTAGAGGCTTTGCAACTACAACTAATCTACCTCATTCAACGGTGCAAAGCATAATAAAACGTTACAGAGAGGGAAAAAGGATTGCAAACAAGCCTCGTAATGGTCACCCTGAAATTCTGTCAGCTAGAAGTCAAAGAAATATTGTGAGTAAATTTCTAAAAAATCCACGTCTGAGTGCAATAAAGTTTACTTCACAATATAATGAATCAAATGGAACTTCTATTTCCTGTGAAACTATTCGTAGAATTCTTCGGAATGCTGGAATACATGGCCGCTCTGAACGAAGAAAATTCTTTAAGTCAGAAGAACAGAATTGCTAGGCTTAAATTTGCGAAATCTATGATAAACCAGCCAGAGATCTATTGGAATCGTGTCTTATTTGCAGATGAAAGTAAGTTTAACATCTTTGGGTCGGATGGTAGAATCATTGTATGGAGAAAAAAAAAACGAAGAACTTAATCCCAAGAATTTAGTTGGAACAGTAAAACATGACGGTGGAGCTGTCATGGTTTGGGGGTGTATGTCAGCGGATGGAGTAGGCAATTTAGTATTCATTGATGGTATAATGGATCATAGAGTTTATATAAATATTCTCAATGATAATTTAAACGTGTCAGCACAAAAATTGGGCATTTTAAACAACTTTGTGTATTACCAAGACAACGATCCCGATCACACGGCCATGAATGTTCATCTTTTTTGCCTCTATCATTGCCCTCAAACCCTTAAAACACCAGCTCAATCACCGGATTTAAGCCCTCTAGAACATATTTGGAAAGAATTAAAGGTGCGAATAAGAAGTCACGACATTAAATTGAAAATTCAACTGAAAGCAGTAATGATCGAAGAATGGAACAAGATCAGTGCAGAAGTAACCGACCGTTTAGTTAAATCTATGCCCAAACGTTTAAAAGCTGTTATAAAGAATAAAGGATATCCTACTAAATACTAAACATTTATAAAAATTTAGAAAATTTCATATTTAGTGATGTTTTTTAAAGTGTATGATCACTTTTGTGTCCTATTTTTGTGCAATTTTATTTATTGTCCTTTTTAAAAAAATAATTTGCATCGTAATTAAAATTTATTCTTCACTGCTTTATTAAGAACTGTAAAAATATTCTATGAAAAAATTTTCATGTAAAAATAAGAATATATAGTGGTAAATAATGAGGTTTTTAATTGATTCTTGTTGGTTTACGAACACTTTTGGGAGCCACTTCATATTGTAAATACTCAGTTTTATTCTTTCGGCATTCTATTATAAAATAAATTGTATATTATCTCATTCATATTATTGATTTAAATTTTTCCTGTGATCAGATCTTTAATTTTTTCTCCTACATTCTCTTGTATTTTTTCCCAATAAAATGTATATATAAATATAAATCGAATAAGAGAGACATAAACTCTACTGGCGGAAGTGTGATGTGGTTTTAAGATTTTAAAGTATCAAATAAAAATATTGTAAACCCTGTTTCTACTGCTAAACTTATTATCTAAATTTCGGATGTACTTCTAAATGCAAGGTGTGAAAATAAATCTTAATCTTTTAAAAAATTTCAATTTTTTACTATATAATCATAAATTTTTGCAATAAGTAATATTTTTTTTGAAATTCTTTAAATAAGTACTATTATAAGGAGAGGAAATTAATTTTAAATACTTTAAATTAGTGTCGCATTCAGAAATCCTTGCGATCAAATTTTAAAATACTTGGGAAATGACAATAAGAAATTTTGAGAAAATATTTTAAGTTGTTTCATGAATTTGAATAATTAAAAAAGTTTAAAATGCTAATGAATTTATATGCATACACATGTTTTTAAACAGATTATTAGGAAAGTAAATTACATATGCTTTCCCTTCTTTCAAAATACTTATTCCTAAGATCTTGTAATAAAATGTATTAAGTGTAATCATATTATAAAAGTTACTTACCTAGGTTTTCTCAACTAGGAAAATGATTACTAAATCCAGCTTTATTTTTTTCGAAGTATCACTTATACAGCTTTTAGTAACAATTTAATGCTCATTAAATCTGTAATCTATTTTCATGGACACAATGGTTTTTAACCACTTTATAAAATATTATATTAGAACCTGAAATATGGATATTAAAAGGTGATAGTAAGGGTAAATCCTAAAAAAGCCAAGTCTTTATGATAGAAAATATGTTTATAACTTTTTCCACTGATAAAAAAAATTAATCATAAGATTATATTCAATAAGGGAACAATAAGTGAAGTGATTTCAACTATAAGAAAAATTTTCGAATACAAGAACTTTATATGCATTTTTTTACTGAGATTAAATAAAATTGCATATAATTTGATAGCCAAGTGGTGATAAAAGCTTCATAATATTATTTCCAAATTAAATTCGTAGCAAAACAATATTTCAGCCGCCGTCCTTGCATAGGGGTAGTAAGGTTCTTCCCCGTGATCTGGGAGTCCCGGGTTCGAATCCCGGTTCAGGCATGGTTGTTTTTCATTTGTGTTCTATATGTGAGGTGTGTGAATGTGCCCCCTCCCTGTAAAAAGGGGTTGTGCAATCGAATGTGTAAGTTTCATCTTCATAGAAGTCAGATTTCTAGAGCTAGAAGTCAGATTTCTGCCCTCGGGTAATCATGGGTTTTTACTCTCAGAAGCTACTGCAACTCCTTTCTGTGGTAACGCGGACACGATATCATCATCAACAATATTTCATAATATTAAAAGTACTTTTTTTAATTGAGATAAATTTTTAACTCGAGATCAGTCTATGAGCGACAGATAATCAATCACAAAAAAACATTCAATACAAATATTATCAATTTAGTATATTGCTCCCTTCAAATGAATTAGAAACCCTGAAAAAGAGTATGGTGCCACATCGCAGTCATTAATCTGAATGATATGAACGATAGACTATGAGGATTTTCCAAACAAATATAAATTAAATGCCATTTATTAAAATGCCATATTTTTTAAAGGCCATTTATTAAAATGCCATATTTTTTTTAAAAAAAGTCATTTTAATGAGAAATTTATTCAAGGTTACAGTGCTCATAAACGGAAAAAAAGTATGAATGAATAATTTTGCCATATTTGTCTATTTTATATCAGTAATTGCAGTAATGCATATTCGAAGCTCACGTTGAAGACAAAAATTCAGAACTTTTTATATATATTGAAAACTAAATGTAATACATTCTAGGGCTATGAAACTGACAAATATGGACTAGAAAAACAAAACTTTGTCTTTTATCATAAGGACTAAATAGCACACTTCTACTCCAGTAAAGGTTTCAGCAAATGACCAATTCATTATTGTGTGGGAATCATTTGTTCAATTTAGACATTTAATTTTTAATCACTTAAGCTGAATCTTTATCGTATTTTATAAAGCTCATGTCAAGAGATTAAATCATTCACTACCAGAGATATTCTGCTAGAAGACACTTAATTTTTCAGTAGTTTTCTACGTGATATCTCATAAATGATAGTGAATTAGATAAAAATAGCAATCATAAAATTTTACATATACAAAATAGACAGAAGCAGAATTTTTTCAGTCCTGACCGTAAACATATCAATTCATATTATCATAGTGTGTTTTATATCAGTACTTTAGTTATATTTAAAGAGAACTTATTATGACTGATTCATTTGAAAATATAAATGTTGAAAATACAACAAATATCATACTCCTAGCCTTTCTAGTCATCTTTGGTTCATCTCTCATGTTTTTAGTTTAGTCTAGGAAACAAATCCAGCAAAAAAATATATATTTACCATCCTAAGTTGATTAATATTTTAATATTAACCAATAAAAGTCTCCAATTTTAAGTAATTGAAAGGACATTTTCAAGCTTTTCATACAATAGAAATTTTAAGAATAAGCTTCAAGATATATGAAAGACGAGAGCTGGATAAAACAAAATGGTAATAAAACAGGTTTACTGGATGATATTCAAGCCTGATAAAAATAACAGGTTTACTGGATGATATTCAACCTGACAAAAAAAAAACAGGTTTATTGGATGATATTCAGCCTGATAAATAAAACAGGTTTATTGGATGATATTCAGCCTGATAAAAAAAAACAGGTTTATTGGATGATATTCAGCCTGATAAAAAAAACAGGTTTACTGGATAATATTCAGCCTTTTTTAAAAAACAGGTTTACTGGAAAATATTCAGCCTGATAAAAAAAAACAGGTTTACTGGATAATATTCAGCCTGATAAAAAAAAACAGGTTTACTGGATAACATTCAGCCTGATAAAAAAAAAACAGGTTTACTGGATGATATTCAGCCTGATAGCAAAATAACAGGTTGGACCTCATGATAGTCAGTCTGATAACAAAAGAATATGCTGAATATCATATAGTTACATTATGGAAGATATTTTCCAATTATTCTAACCTTTTCGTGCATGCTGAGGTCGGATGTACAATTTTACAAAGAAATCAATCCGGTTTATATTCAACGGTGAGCCGTAACAAAAGCAAATTAAATCATGGAGAAATGACATGTATATTCTAATTGCATCATCAGTTCTTCTAGAAAAATACAGTAAGAAAATTTATCAAACGTCTCAGCCCATTTTGCAACTGCAAGCAGTAGATGAAAGTAAATGTACTTATCGTTGAATTAAATTCCTGTTTAGTAATATTTGTTAAAGCGTTCATTTAAAACAAAAACTTGAGTTATGAATAAAAAATGTTCTTTCTAATGCACTCCTTATATAACATAAAATATAAGAACTGAAAAAAAATAAACATACAAAGCAGAGAGGGATCAAAATTTCATTTCTTTTCTACATGAAAAATTTAACTTAAGAGCGTTTAAATGTCAGTTGTTTAAATGAGAATAAATTATTCAAAATATCTTGCATTTTTCTGTTGCTTTCCATAATTTTTTTTCCATATATGTAAATATTTCTTTAAAAAATATTACTTTAACCACAACTGTTTTTAATGACTTCATTTTCTTGATCTTTTATTTAATATGTTACATTCCCCAAATGTAATTTCAATGTATAAGGATTATTTTTATTTGTTTAAAGAAAATTCCCATTATGAAAAAAATCTCCATTTACAGAGTGTTTCAGGAAATGAATAATGAGCATACAAGATATAGAAACTATACGTAGTGAATGAAAACATTACATAAAGATATTATATATACAGACATTCCAAAATCATTAAGACATACTAAATGTAAAAAAGTCAGAAAATCATTATAAATGTATAAGATGTTTAGAAACTAAATATATATTCGAGTTCAAAAACATGAAAAACGAATTATGTATTTAAACGTTGAATACAGTCGTTTTAAAAACATTAATATTTCAAAAGTCAAATATAATTCAGACATACAAAGGTTTTTAAAAAATCAATTGTATTTCATCCTAAAAACTTTTAAAC
Organism: Argiope aurantia; assembly: GCA_026543865.1. Lineage (NCBI taxonomy): Eukaryota > Metazoa > Arthropoda > Arachnida > Araneae > Araneidae > Argiope > Argiope aurantia. The sequence continues at coordinate 39,843 of JAPMOR010084543.1, read as the reverse complement.
TTTTGCAACTTTTAAATCTGGATGCGTTTTTATTTCTTAATGTTCAATCTGTATTATCTTTAATTTCTAAGCATCGTGTTGAAAATATCTGGCTCTGTAGAAATCTTATTAAATATCTTATAAATTCTTGTAGTCACAATTTATCTATATAATTAAACTGAAAAAAATTTCAATACCGATTTATTCATTGCAGAGCAATACTGATAAATTAATGCTAAATAACTTAATTATTGCATCTAAAAAACTAATGTATATGCCAAGAACTATAGTTTAATTCCTTTTTTCAATGAAATATAAAATTCACTTTAATACAAATGCAAAAAATCTAAATATTGCAAAATTTTAAGAGACAAAGATCTCAAAATATTCGCATAAAATTTTATTCTAATCTGAATAGAATAAAAATAAACAAATTAGAAATATAAAATAGAAAAATCGGCACAAAACATGAAAAGAGAATGCTTGGCGAATAAATACAACCTGGTGAAAAATAAGCCCTTGAATTTCATTTTAAATGACACATTCTTGCTTTCTATCTACAAGAATGCGCTGTTATTTTTATATTTGCATTACAAACTTTGAAAACTCCCAACTGAATTAAGAGAAAAGAATTAGATAGCCTAAACTTATTTCTAATATTTGATGTTCGCTTATATCTTATCTCAAATAACCTACAGATATTTATTTTCTCAGATGACAGTCCAGAGGAAAAGAAATCATTGTAAAAGAACACCACGCGACTTGCCTTTTGATTTAAAAATACAATTATATTAATTTTTTAAAAAAATAAAGCTAATCTCACATTCGTCGTGAGCAAATAAAACTGCCGCCTAAGCCACTTGTTTCAGAAGATGAAGAAGACGCAGGAAAAGAACAAAAGAATTTTCTCCGACTGCAGTGTTTTTATTCAATTTGCATTGCCTACCATGAATACCGAGAGTTCCGCTTAAATTGAAGGAAAGGGGGAAAAAAACAAGAAAAGAGTGAAGTACTCGCAAATTCTTGAGATGCTGAAAACAGGCTCCAGTGGGAGAAAAACAACAAATGCAAATTACTTCTTCTCAATCCTGTGTTCCGTTAATCCCCAGGTACAAAAACAATCAGACTCAGGTTGGAGAGATAAAAAGACTTAGATAGCAGATTAAATGCTTTTAAAGTGTTGTTGGTAAAGATCTGTTTACTGTTGCCCGGTCATAAACATCCGAGACAGGAAAATTCTATTTTTGAAAATAAATTCTATCGATTACTTGATCCTGTTTCAAAAAGTGGAAGTTCGCTTCTCCTTAAGAAGTCTGATTACATTTAAAATTGAAAGGTTTTCTATCGGTGTACAATAAGAGGATAAGGAATTTTTTTCCATAGTGTTTGACAGCCGTTAGATTATTTTTGGTTGCAATGCAAGTTCATTTTTGTCGCATTTTGCTTTATTTTTAAAATGGAAACATTGACAAAATAATGAAATTGACAGAAAACGATTTAAAAAAGCGATGACATTTTAGATAAACAGAGGATAAAAAAGAATTAAAATTATATATGTACTAGCCGCCTTTGGCGACCAGCCGGTTCGCCAGTATTACCGCTCGCTACAATTTTCAATTAAATATTTTAAGTAACTGGTCTCTTAAAGGATTCTCAAACAAAACATTTTTAATCTTCAAATTTTGATAGCTATACCAAACTTATACTGTTTAGATCGTTTCGTTCAATTTACTATATATATATTTTGGTATTTTGTTGCCATTTCCGGTAAAACTTCAACTTTAATTAAAAATGTAAATGACGAAATTGCAATTAATATTAAGATATTTTTTAATCAAACCGAGCGTTTTATTTTATTTATCATCTTTATTGTTATTTATTAATTATTATTATTATTGAATGTGAGTATTGCAAACAGAATCGCTCGGTATTTAAGTCTTATGTTAACTACAAAATATTTTTCATAGTTTATGTAATATCGCAAACAATAATTCAACAAAAATTTCTCAGATTCAGTATAAAATTCAGTTTTTAGTTTTGCTTTCAAAAGGATTCAAATGAAATCAATAATAATATTTTGTTCCTGCTTATAAATATATTTCAAAAATTATGAAGCCTAAATTTAATGCAGTAAGGTATCATATTCTGATAAATATTCTGGACACACCAAATTTTAAATAAATGAATGAATGTTCCTATTTTCCACGATCAACTAAGACTTATTCATGAAGTTTTAGATGTTCAAAATGTTGAAAAACTCACCATTTTCATAATCTTAGGCCAATTAATCTTGAGAAACCTGCGCGCTGCGCGTATTTTCTTTGAAGCGATCGATGAAAAATCTAAAATTATCTTTTTTTTATTGAATAGTGATATTCAAATTTTCATAAATCAGCCAGTTTAAGTGATTGGAAATTGAATCTTAAAAGTCAGTGATTTAGTTGATTGGAAATTAACTCTATGACCACCATAAAATCTGTGCTTTCTCTTGTGGTGTATGCATTCTCCTTAATATCCGCTCGAATAAAACATCACATACAAAAGTACTACATCAAACACATCAAAAGTAAACATAACATTTCAATAGTTGCCAAAAACAAAAGAGAGAAAAATGCAATTAATAAGCAGACGATATTTAGAAAAGTACAGATATTTAGACTGGAAAATGAAATTATCTGAAATTAAAAACACGCGCAGACGATATTTACAAAAGTAAAAATATTCAAACCTGAAAAGGAAAATATATGAGTTATTCCATCAATAAATGCCATAAGTTTGTTTACATCTTCATTATTTTATGAGTCATTAAATATTAAAATGGATCCGGGACTGAATAAACACCCTGTATAGAGAGTGTAAAAGATCATAAAATAATTTTTCTTGAATTTGTTTTTTAGAAAAAATAATATTTCATATTTGTTTCATTTCCTACAGACACTTGACGAAAATTATATTTTTGCAGATTTCATTTCCAAAAAGATTTAATTTATTTTCAGTTAGAGCTTTAATCAATGTGATGGCAACACTTTGAAAAAAGCTATTTTTTTCTCAAGAATGCGAAACGTGCTTAATCCTCATTTTTATTTTTGACGAAAAAAATTATTGAAAAACATAGTTAAAATATTTATTTAAAAATTCATTAAAAATAGAAATTTAATTTTAAGATTAAAACAGTAGTATCATTTAAAAGATAAATTTTTTATCTTTAACTTCATGTAAAAATCTTTTTTGTGCGATAATATTTTCGGAAGTTATAGCAGAAACATGTCAAAATTTCGCTTAATTTTTAAATAAATAAAATTCTAGTTAAAAATTCGAAAAAATAACCCCCAGGTGCACATTCCCGGCCTCCAAGGTATACACGTGCCAAATTTGGTAGCTGTAGGTTGAATGGTCTGGTCTGTAGAGCGCCAACACACACACACACACACACACACACACACACACACACACACACATTGAGCTTTATTATAAGTATTGATGGGTTTCTATTTTTATATATTACATCGTAAAATTGCTACGAGGTATAGGAAGGCTATCCGCCAGGAAATACTCATACCAAAATCGTAGGTATATATACAGTGGTGGCCAAAAGTGTGGACATTTTTTGAAAGTTTCATGTTTTTCAACTTTGCGTGCTTATAGAATATATTAATTTTCACTTAAATACAAATGTTTATATATAAAATTGAAGGTAATTTAATGTAAAATTTAATAACAAAAACAGTATTACAATATCTGTATTACAAAAAAAAGTAACGCTCATTTTAGTAAGATCTATCTTAGATTTGCATTTTTTTAAAGTGATACTTACACAATCAATACTTAGTAGGATAACCCTTATTTTTTAAGACAGCTTCAGAGCTTCTTTTCATCGAGTGAACTAGTGTTCGGAGTTCATCTTTCGTAATAACATGATGCCAAGAATCAATTATAGATTCAATAAGTTGTATTTTATTGGATGAACGTTTTTTTCGTACAGGAATTTTCAAACGTCGCCACAAATTTTCAATTGGATTGAGATCAGGGCTGTTTCCTGGTCATGATATACATCTATGCCTTTATTTTGAAATCATGCTTTGCATACTTTTACTGTGTGGCATGGAGCTGAATCCTGCTGAAATATAAATGGTGCTTTGTTGGGGAAGAAATCCCTGATGGAAGGTATCAATATTGGTTCCAGGACAATTTCGATGTATTTTTTGCTATTCAGGATGCCATCAATCGCTTGAATTCGGTCCACACCATCTGCAGACATACATGCCCAAATCATGACATTTGTTGTTGTTTTTATAGTTGCTTCAATGCAATCAGGATGAAGCGCTTCACCTACTCTACGTCTCACGTATTTTCTACCATCACTACCAAAGAGCGATATTTTAGTCTCATCGCTCCAGATTACTTTCTTCCATTCATTTTCTGACCATTTAATGTGTTCTTTTGCCCACTTAACTCGCTTTTAGAGTTGCTTTTGATTTAAATATGGTTTTGTCCTTGGAATTCTAACTTGTAGTCCAAATCCTGATAACTTTCTTCTTTATGTTCTTGAACTTACTGCAATACCCGCTGCATTCATTTCACATCTAATGGCATCTGATGAAATTTTTCTATCTTGAAGGCATAGCCGTTTAATTTTTCTATCGGCAGTAGCAGTTGTGCATTTTTTTTCTGCCTGATTTGGCCTTATTTTCCACTGATTTCGTTTTTTCATAACGTAAGCAAAACTTTCGTAGAACGTAACCAGAACAACACTAAACCACCAACTTGTCTTGCAATTTCAGAATAAGAGAGGCCATTTTCTCTCAATATGACAATTCGGCTTCTTTTTGTAGATGTCCAATCAGTTCTTCTTGTTAGTATTGTTTGTTTAAAATTAGTTTAATTAAAAAAAGGAATTAAAATATTCAAAAACAGCAATACTCTATTTAATTGTACTAGTATGCATTTCCGCAAAATAATTCCACAACAATAACTCTTTTACCATCCAAATAACCTAAATTATAGTTACAGACATTTGATGGGTCCTCAGAACAGTGTTTGCGATTGTCTAGTACGCTTTTATTACAAAACACGTCATTATTCAAAACGATTTGTTTTGATTCATGTTTTTTGTTCTACTAAAATAAGCGTAACTTTTTTTGTAATACAGATATTGTAATACTGTTTTTGTTATTAAATTTTACATTGAATTACCTTCAATTTTATTTTTAAACATTTGTATTTAAGTGAAAATTAATATATTCTAAAAGCACGCAAAGTTGAAAAACATGAAACTTTCAAAAAATGTCCACACTTTTGGCCACCACTGTATATATATATATATCATTTTTATATACATCTACATTGGTAGATGTATACATCATACATTTCATACATACGTACGTTTCGTAGATTTAGGAAAATTTCTATTGCCTTACTTCTATTGTTGAAATTATAGACAGAAATGTACAATTTCAAAAATTACTTTAATAAATACTTCGGGAGTCTGGATGTATATTATACACACGCATCATTCTATATTATTTTAAGTCTTGGATATGTATCAGTTTATACTGGATACTATTCTGTTAAAAATTTCTCAGATTCAAAGATTTACTAATGAAAAATGTAGTAGAAAATATATATGTGGTAAATATATATGTGTTTAAGAAATTTAAAAAATATATATATTGCTTGCAGCACATTTTGGATAAAAATATATAGTAACATAAAAAATTTCACTTATTTTGTAATGAGATCTTCTTTATCGATCAAATTCATCATTAAAATAAAAACATTTGAACTGAAAGAAATAGTGATTCATTAACAGAAAAAAATGCAATGCTGAAAACAAAATTTCAAAATGAAACATTAGCAATAAAAATCAATTTTGAAGAAAGAATATAATGAATCAGCACTAATAAAAAATAATAAAAATCTCAGACCTAATCGACTTATGCAATTTATTAATGCTTAGTTGTACTCGGATGCCGATAAATTAGTTAATGTAAGCATTAAATAATTGTTTTAGTGGTTGGACGCCACAACATAAATTGGGATTTTACATCCTCTAATATTACAAATCAAAATGGCTGACATTTTTTTTTATCTTCATTTAACATTACTGAGATAGTTGAATATTATAGTATATCACTGATGCCAGTATCCGTTTTGCATAAATTTTAGTTATAGAAAATAGATCTTTCTTTTACTATGAATTTGATTCCGATCGTAATTCGCTGTATTTCCAAATAAATTAAAACAAATTATCCTTATATCAGAGTCGTAGATCTCTTTTAAGCTATGGACCAAATATGCAATTTCAAAAAAAAATGATTTTCATGAAATAAAGCACTATTTGATTTTCTGTTGAAATGATAGATAGAAAGGGACAGTTGCAGACATCATTTTAACATTCTCGCCGCCATGTAAATTCAATAATAATATTGGATGCATTTTATGAGTTGCATATATTTCTTTTTCAGATTTTTGAAACTTAATTTCTAAGTAATTAAACTGAATTTTCTAATAAATTTAATTATGATGTTTTATGTCTTATTGATTGTACTTAATTTTCCACTAAAATGTAATTTTGTTCGAAAAATATTTTTATATTCAATTTTAATTTAAAAATAATGGTTCGGTTCATTATTTAATGTTTGTACAGTACATTATTTGATTTATAAGCTTAAGCTAATTCTATCACTAATTTTAAACGAAAAATTCCGGTTAAAACTTATCATATTATTTTACAATAATCCTTCAGACGTTTTGATATATACAAGTTTTAACTATTTAACTATTTTTTTTCACTATTTAATTAGATGATACCTTATTATTTTGAAGTGTATTGCCATTTTGATTTATTAAAACTTCAAAACATTAATATTTTTCTCTTACTTTTTGCTTCACATTATATTCACTAATGCTTTAATTCTAATTTATGATTTTAAATTTTGTATATATAATGTTTGGGACTAACAAGAAAACAAATTATTCTTATATTTAATTCTCAAGAACTTAGGCTAAATTTTAAATCACATGTGCTCAATTAAATGTTGTATTTGAGATCCAAATCTAAGTAAAAAAAGCTAAAAAGATGAAACTGAAAATATATTGAACAAAATGTATATATGTTTAAAGCTGCATGTTGCTAACAGTGAAAAAAGTTATGGGTTCTTTGTATTAAAACGGGAACTGCACTAATATAATTCGAATTAAGGATTCCAAATTCCATTGACTAAAAGTCATTTACCACCATTTTCAGTCCAGGACAATTCAGTACTACTAACACGATTTCATGCAAACACCTTCAGGAATTTAAGAATCCAACTTTCTATTATATTTCACTCTAGCAATAAAAGAACTCACATTAAAAGTACCGAGAGCCCCCTCCCCTCCTTTGTCACATGAGCCACTAAACAAGTTACGTGAACCCTACTACTTCAGACACCAATTTCTCAAATCGAAATCAATTCCATCTCACCTCCTCATCAATCTGACCATCTCCCCTTTCCAGAAACTAATCTCTTGGTTTCACATATCCCAACCAACAACATAAGCACTCCAGCCACTAACTGCTGAACGCTGCACGTCGGAAACTAGACGCCCCGGAGAGTTGCAATACTGCTGAGTTACAACCTCACAACTCCGCTTTGACACCTTTACCAGAAAAACGATTACCCCAAGGAAGAGGGCAAGAATATGGCGAAATTACTCCTCCCTCCTGCCCATTGTTACTCTACTCACCTGTGTTCATGGAGTGCATCGCAGATTGGAAGAAAGGGAGACGATAATGATGTATAGGGGAACGTTTCGATTCTCCCTGCTTTGTTCTTTAGGGATAATATTGATAATGAAGTACTGTAAGTGCAGTTGGTGGAACGCTCCAACAGGATGACTAGATTGGGTGTGCCGTTCATTAAGGGGAATAGTGTACTTTTTTTATTTGCTTTTTGTTCTTTTTTTATGTTCTATCTCTCTACCCCACCGTCCTTCGATGTTGTTCGACATCTGGGAAATCCTATATTCTCCATCTGAAATGGATTGTGAGTCACTCCACCCATTGTCGGGGAGTGATGCATGTCGCTGGAAATAAATTATCCTATTATCCTAGATGCATGATTGTTTAATTAGTGGAAGCACACACACACACACACTGCAGGATGGAAGATTGGAATTGTAGCTCTTTCGCGGATTCGTCGGTTTCAAATTTACTGGTCGATTAATCGGAGTGATAAACTAATGGAAAAAATTGCAGAGGTAGTGTTTGTATGATGGTATGCTGTAGGGAAAAAAAGAGAGGGGGGGATTAGAATAGATTTTACAATAGAACCTGTCGTGCCAATGCAAAATAATGGAGGTAGTGAGAAATGCGTATTCAGAAATTACTTGCATAATGAGATGGAAATTAAATAATTGATTTTTTTCATCCCTTTTTCTACTTTGATCTTGTCTTTTGATGTTTAATATTGGCTTGAATGGTGTCAAAATTAATTTATATTAATAGTTTTTTTCACGTAACATACCATTTGCTTATTACAATTTATTGGAAATTTTGAATTTTTTTTCTGCTGTTTATTTTTAGTCCAAAATGTATCTAATTTTGCTGCATTATGAATTTTCCATTTTATTACTGCATGATATTTTTGTACTTTTTTTATTTATCGGATAATTAATGTTATTTTTCATCCGAATATTTCATAATAATTAATATGAAAAAAAAGATCAACAGAATAAGTATAAAATTATTCCTGGAAATACTAACTCAACTAATGCGTTTCATTAATTAATTCAGCTTAATATCTGGGTTTATATATACTTATTTTATGTTATAATATTAAGCCAAATATTTTTTATTAAAAAATTGAAATAATTTTTGTGCAATAGTTTTCATAAGCAGTAATATATTTTGATTAAAGAGACATTATAAAATAGCTAACAGAGATAGAAATTTGTAAAATTATTAGTTGCATAGTGAATAAAAAAATGTGATATGTAACTTAATTTGATTTTTTTTATATAAAGAGCGTAGTTAAATTATTTATTTTAGTGTTTTTAAAGCATAATTTTTATTAGTGATTGACTGCAATTTTTTATTGCTTCATACATTTACCGGGATTAACAGATTTTTCTGCTTTCCTTCTTGATTTATTTGTTTATAAATTTTATATAAAATTGCTTTTTCGTAGTCTTAATTACAAATTTTTACCTCAGAATTTGTTAAAAGTTATTTTAAGTCATTGGAATTAAATAAAAATATTCAGAAAAGTTCGTTTACCTAACCTCATAAGATGTATTTATAAAATTGCAAATTTTGCTTAAAATTTTAATAGTAAAACTTTGTTATATCAAGCAATATCAATCAAATTGGGCCTTAAAAACATTCATAGAAGATTTGGAATAATACTACTTTATTGCCGTTATATCTATAAAGTTATTAAGTTCATAATGTATTGAAATGGGAAATGAAATATGAAAATGATTTTATTGGAAATTAAATTAAAATGTCAAATTTCATGTTTTCAAATAATTGTCACTTTATTTAATTTCAAGATACCAAATATGAAAAGTCTTATTTTTACTTTTAATCACTTGTTGATTTCAGTGAAAAAATCCTTTCATTTTAGAAATAAATCTTCAACTATTAACCAAATTACTGTCACAAAATATATAATCTATTTGGAATTTAAAATTTTATTTTTATTCATTTCTTTGTCATATCCAAACTCATCAATTTCAGAAAAATTTGTTTTAATACGGATAATCATATCATTCATTAATATTTTAATACAAGTTATTCATTAATATTTTTGGTGGAATTATCATATTTGTTTCAAATTTAAATTCTTATACAAATTTTAATTAAAAAAACTTGTTTTTAGATATAGAAAGAATCAATATCTTAGAAATACAGAACAATTAGCTTTGATACAAATAATCATTTCATTTATATTTTTGGTGAAATTACCATACTTGTTTCAAATTTTAATAGTAGTTTTTAGATATTGAAAGATTCGATATTTTAAAAATTCAGAACAAATTGTTTTAATACTGATAATCGGTTCAGTAATATTTTTGGTAAAAATTTCCATGCTTGTTTCAAATTTTAATAAATTTTTTTCAGATATTAACAGAATCGATATCTTAAAAGTAAACTTAAGCACAAAATGTCTTGTCCGATGAAAAAGCGACGAAGAAAAATTTATAATGAATTTTTATACAACTTCCAGATGTATAAAACAAGAATTGTTCGATTTGTAGATGTTTATATAATATTTCGTAATAGATTTCGCAACAAAAGTCGTTCTTTGAAAGGAGAAAGAAAAATATTAACTAAAAAAAATACATTAGCTCCCTGCTTTCCTCTTATTTAGCTGCCACGAGGTGCCATCTAGCGTTAAGACACTGGCTCTCTGCTGTTTGATTCAAGTAACAACGAAGTTCTGAAAAGACAAATGTTTTTCTCCTTGACAGAAAAGTATTTCACAAGCTGAGCATTTGAAGTCGAAATTCATAAAAACTTAACATTCGTGTATTTTGAAACAAACTTCAATAACAGATGATTGGAAATCTGTTATTTTTCTTTGTTCATTCGGTGAACAATTTCTTTCAGTTTAAAGTCATTGAAAGTCAAAAAATATTCATTCGATTCCGAATACTGAGTTAATATAACACAATTTTGCTCAATTAAATATAACACAATTAGCTCATTCAATAGGAAATTGGTTTGAAAAACTTTTATAAATTTCTTGTTGCTGAAATATGCTGAATAGTTTGATTTCTAAAAAGGAAATTTATTTTATTATTTATAAATTTTTTATGGGTTCCTTAAGAAAGACTTTCATCGAATTTTAATGAAATAGAAAAGTAGAATTTTGTATAGACCATTAATTTCTACAAAAATATTCAAAATCTTTTCAATTTCTGTAGTTCTTAAATTCTGATTTCTTTTCATAAAATGATAAATTAGGAAACAGTTTATAATCGCAAAAGTTTATTTTTTAATTTTAAATGGTTCCTTTATTGGAAGAGACACGTTTCTTACTTAGTTCAAATATTATATAAATATTAAATTTTTAGTAACTTTTTTAAAAAATGCATATGCAATTAACGAACATTTTATAAGCTTTTATGAAATACTTGAATTGTGACAAACACTGTTTGTAGAAATATGAAATATTTAATTTTAGGAAAAAATTTGCTATGCTATTTTTTAAATATGAAATCAAAAATTCCTCATTAATCGTTTATCTCAAAGAATTTTAATGTAAATTTAATTTGTAGGTATTTCATGTACATAATTGTTCGAATTTTTTTCAAATTTTAATTTTGAAAATGACTTTAACAAACTGTTATGAGCTTCTTAAGAAATAAAACATAGTTTTAACTAATATAGTTTTTATAACACATGAATTATTTAATTTCAATAAATCTGGGGAAAAAATGCGCACTAGAAGAATATTTACTTTTTGACCGAATGGCGCAGAATGATGCCCGATTCCAATTATAATTAGACATAGTGCAAGTTCATTCCAGCATAGATCAAAACGCTTTTTATGGTGTATCGTGTAAATTTACAGATGAGAATGCCATTTCATGTAACGTCTGCATAATTCGTTCATAATTCAAATTAATACGGCATCAAATGAAGATTTTTATATAAAACTAAATATATTTAAGTAAATTTTAAAACAAATTGATTACCTCGTTAAAAGGATTAAAACTATTATTCAATAAAGATTAGCAGAAATAAATAAATAATATGATTATTATGTAATGTTCATTAATTTTGTATCTGAATTATCACATAGAATACTTCTTTACAAATCCTATTTGAATAAAAAATTACGCCATTTACATAAGGTTATTTTTTTCTCATTTATGTTCCTCATAATAAAACGTTGCTTTACATATTTCACAGAAGTAACTACGACGTATGCATGATCATCGGTTATAATATTCATTGTATTAAAATCGAGCTTTCATTGGTGACTACTTCGTTCTTCTCTAATATTGGGTTTCCTAGTTGTCAAACTATTAATATGAATGCGTTTATTTAAAATTTCGCCATTTTTGATAAGAGCGAAAAAAAATTATTTTGATGGAATCAATCTTCTACAAATTACTGCACGTACAAATTGAGAACTGTAAATATAACGATGCAAATGCTCATAATTGGATGATTTGACACAACAAAAAAATTAATTAGAATTTCTAAACAATAATAAAACATCATAAAATATGGCGTATCAAATTTAATTAAAAAATTAATTTAAATTAGTAAAAAATTGTGTGAAAACACATTCAAAATAATTAAAAATTAATTCTTTAAATTTCAAAACAATGTGAAAAACTTTTTTTTAAATATTTTCAGAAGATAACTGAAAAGCCTCTTAAGTTTTCTCAAACGTTTGAATATTGTATGGTTTATAGATGCTTTCCACTCGACTTGAAAAGCACCTGTGCCAAATTTTTAATAAAAATGATAAATTTTATAAATATAAGCGAACAAATAATAACAATCTGTATATACCATAGAATTCAGATATATGAACTTTAAGGTGTATTTTATATCAATTTAAGGCATGAATGCTGATTACAGCATAATTATGAAAATATTTTTTCATAATAAAGATATACAAAAATTTTAATATATATATATATATCATTCGTATTTAATTCTTAGTTTATAATCACATCTTTTTAAATATTTAATAAAATGGAGTGGCAGCAAAGAGAATTTTTTGAAATAAGAAACGGAAAAATTGTAGATTAAGAATGTAAAACAAAAAATTAAATAATAATTTATTCTTCATATTACAATTTAATAGGAATAAATTAGAATTTAATAGGAATTATATCAGCAATTCAAAGATAGCACATTTTCATAAAGGACGGTTTATTGAATTGCCATAGAAATAGTGTTAATAATTTATTCAAAGTAAGCGTCACAATCAGCTTCCAAAAACGTTCAGAACACACTTTAATAATTTTAAAATAAATCAAATGACCTTTATAAATTCAAAAGGTAGAAGAACCGACTGAAATTACGAGGGAATTATTATTGAAAAATATTATTCATACTAGATTTATACCATCTAATCGTTGTCAAAGAAATTTCAGTATGACACTGCAATAACAGTTTAAAGTATATTTATTACATATTAATGCCATAATGCATTATTTTATACTAGGATAAAAATATATGGCAAGATTAAATATAAAATAACTTTTCTTATTCAGTGTAATGTTAGGTTACTCAAAATATCTTCTGTTTTTGCAGACCTCCTATCAATTTTGGAAATATTAAGTTGAAAGTGCATTTTAAGGATTATTTATTTGAGAGTATTATATAGAACGTCTAATTTTACTAGGTTGTGCTCTGTTTGAAAATTATCATTTTATAAACGTAACTGCCTGGGTTGCCAAGTGAGTTTTGGCTAAAAATCATAATTATTTTATTGCTTCCTATGAATGACCATTTATTTAAATTTCCATATCTGTTTTTGTTCTGTTTCTACGATTACTATATCCATAGATGTTTCATTAAATCAAAATTAGCGAAAACGAAACCGGAAATAGCACGGAAATAAAAGAAAGTCTTTTTTTTTTTGCGCTTTAATAGTATTAATATTTACTGAATAAAATTCACTAAAGGCTCTTTTATGAAATGTAAATGTGTACGATATGTTCAAAAGTGAGTTAGTACTCACTTGAGAGCATTAAAAAATCCGTTAAATATCTCGGAGATAAAGGAACACTTACAGACAATGTCATAAATAAATTACAAAACTATTATGGCGTTGCAATAAGATCCAATGTTGGAAATTTATTGCAAATCCAAAGTGCAACACTTGTTGCTTTTGCACATGTTTGTTCAAGAAATAAAAAGTCAATGCATGGACAGGCCCAAAGGGATTCTTGGTGCAAATACCAACATGCATTTTCAGAAGGCAAAAATCATAAAGATACAAGTATAGGGCTCCCAAAACATATTATGAATATTATTAACCCTGTTGATATTAAATTATGTGACCAAAATCTTCTAAAAAATGCCTTTAAAGGAAAACTTACAGACAATGTCATAAATGAATTACAAAACTATTATGGCGTAGACAATTATTCTCCAAAACACATTTATTGAGTTGAAAACTTTGCTTTTAGGGACTAATATAGCTGTACTGTTATTCAATGATGGTTTTTCTGGCATAATAGAAATTTTAATGAATTTGATATTATTCCTGGTCATTACATGCTAACACAATACAGTAGCTTTGGCAACGAACGAATTGTTGCTGCAAAGAAACAGTATTTGCCAGCTACAAAATTATCAAGAAAAATAAAACAAGAAATTAAAAAGAAAAATAAAATTGATAAAACAGAGAATAAGGAAGGTATTTGCTACAAAAGTGGTGAATTTTGAGCGTTTGCAATGAAATATTATTTTAGATGTATAATAAAAACTTTAAATGCATTTTTTTAAAAATGTGGGGTTTTTTGTCAAAATTTTATTGAACAAAACATAGTTTCCCAAAAACTCATGGATATATTTTCTTAAAATTATGCATATATAAGTATTATGAAGGCAATGAACTGAAGAGTTAGGTCTAATGTTAATAGTTTTTGATTTTTAGCAGTTTATTACCAATAGTACTTATGATTTTTACCATATTTTATCATGAAAATGCTCGAAGATCTATAACCTTTTTCCATTTGTGTATATTTTTTTAGCTTTTAGTTCATCGACTTTATAAGTACAATAAGTTTGTTGTGTAGAAAAGTAATATAAATTGGAGAATTTAAATTTAGTGTAGAGCGTTTTGTGTTTTGCACTAATTTCATCAAATTTTACCTAAAATACCTCAAATTAATTAAATTATTTTAAATGTTTCTAATTAATGTTATTTATTGTTTTGTGTCATAATCACCAAGAAAATCTACTAAAATTGATAATCAAATGATTTTTTTAAAAGTGTGCCTCACTACCAGACCTTAATCCAAATTATCGCCAGAACGTATTTTAAATACAGACGAAAACGGTTAATGGTCTATGCGCTTTCACGCTCTCTTCACATAAATCAATCTTCCATGAATTTTGTAAATTAAATTATACCATGTATTCAAATTTTCATCTCAGGAGTCAGTGAAATATTAGTTTTAATTCCATCGGTATTATTCTCGGAAGTGTTTCCTTTCTTGTGCAAATAAAATTAAAGCGAGGAATAAAGATGTTTCTGAGAAATGATTGTGTTCACTTCCAAGTATTTATAAAAGGATCTTAGCCCTGAAATGCATGAATTTTTATTTTAAATAAAATTTGAACTCAATCGGATGTGGGCGTAGTTAATTAAAAAAAAACTAATAAAATCACAAGATATTTTTATTTAAAAAAACATATTGATGTATTTCTGCATCATGAACAATCATTCCTTGAGTTCTGCAAATCTACTGCATATAATAATATAATATTTCATACATAAATAATACCATCATTACATTACAAAACATGGAAAATCATAAATTATTTTTATCATTTAAACATAAAGGAACATAGCATTTGTTACGTGATCACTATGTGGTACTTTTACAATAGTGGAATTTTACACCTTAATTTCTTTTAAAATATGGTCATGTAACCAATTCCATCTTTTCCTATTTCCATAGATATGAAAGGTTGAGATGACCCTCTAGGTTTAATGAAGTAGTGTAGAACTGATTTTGCATATCGATGCATTTTTTCATCACAAAAAAAGCTACATTTTCTGGTGAATTTTTATCACTATATGTGAAAATGTAACTATTATTCGTTTTACTTGGCTTCTATCTGAAAACAATTTTACCAGTATGTTTTTTATTAACTTTTATATAAATAATCATAATTCGTAACACCCGCTGAAATGAAATTGTACTTAACACGCCAATAATGAAAATTATCACAGATAAAGAAATCAACTGTCATGCTTTCAGAAACAACAAACTAATTTTGGAAAAAAAAAAACTATGCAAAAGTTGATACGATATTTACTCTTTAGGAAGCAAACCATGCAAAGATTTCTACCTAAAGAGATATGAGTTTTAAACATACGATGCAGATCCATATAGTTATGCATTTAAGGGTTAATGTCGTTTTTCATTGGGGTAATTTTCTTCAAAGAATGCTCTAGTAATTAATTTACGGTTTCTATTGTTCGAAATTATAGCTGATTGTTAATATTCGGACGAAATAAATTATCGATTCTATTAAAAATATTGATTTAATTTCATTTATTGAACACACTCAAATATTTATTTTTGTCACTAGTTTGTGATAAGGCGATTTCATTTAATTATGATCATAATTTTACTTTTCGAAATCTTTCACAATCGTTTGAAATTTTAAAAATATATTAATTAACTATATGAAATAAAATAACTACTAACATTAGTTATATCAATTATTAGATTATTTAATGGCATGTCTGTACATGTAGGACGATTATCAAGCACAAAGCCTGTGTTAAGATTATTCGTTTCTACCAGAATAATGTTACATTATGCCATGAAATACTCTGAAATAGGTTTGCTTAGCACGTTATTTTTCCTTTTTTATCGTACCCAAGAGGGCTATCTAATGTCTAGTAAGATGGAGAAATCAATAAGAATTAACGAATCACGAAGAAGATAGAAAGTGGAGCTGCGATAAATAAGTATAGGAACTTTCATAAAGAATTATAGGAAGGAAAACGATTAAGAATCCCAGATGATGTATCATTGCTCCTTGAAGAAAAAATATATTATTTCAATTTATTGAGCACATTTATTTGATTCATTATGGGTATATCCAGAGTTAAACGTTTTCTCATTATATTAGATGATATAAATAACATTGCGCACATTGTATACAAAAAAATAATCTCGAAATTTTAAAAAAAAGTCTTTAAAATGCAATTCGTAAGATTTCTAATCAAATATAATATTCATTCTCAGATGCTAAATTAATTCTTAGCAGAATTTTTCTATTCTTTTTTTACTTAGATATATGCAAAATAATTCTAAGAAATTTGGTAACAAATAATTAAATAAAGAGGCAGAAACACCAGAAATAACCATACCCAACATTCAATATATTTGAAGATCAACTAAAAGAAAGATTAAGTTATCATTGCAAAAACAAACAAACGATAATTATTTTCAAAACATAGAAAAAATATAATCGTCTGCCCTTCTGTAGATGGCCGCCTTTCTCTCATAACAGTTAATGTATTTTGATGACTACACAATTAATTATATTTTTTATGGCACAGTATGAATTATGAATAATAATATTATGCGTAGAAACTATATCTCCAATGTGTGAATGTTAATCACATAATATATTTTTATGTATTACCTAAATAACTATAACATAGCCAATGGCGGCATTCTTTTTACTGTTTTTTGTGATTTTATTTATTATAATTGACATTAATTAATTTTGTAATTAAAGAATCCTAAAAAGAACTTTTTAATTTGAAATAGAAATAAATACACCAACATAAGTAATATTAAAAAAAAAGAATTATTTTAACTTTCTTCACTTTTTTTCTTCAAAGTAAACAGGCATAATTAACTAATAACCCCCAGAAAAGCATTTTGATTTATTTATTCTTATATAGCATCGTTATATAATATTATATAACGATACTATAGTAACTGCTATGCAAAGAACCATAGTTTAACTCCTTTAATTAAAAATATCCTAAATAAAACTCCTTTAATTAAAAATATGGTAATTGCTATACAAAGAACCATATTTTTGGATACAGTCATGATTATTAAAATTTTAGAAATAACTATTTGATGATCTAAATAATTTGTTCGAAATCAATGGCAATAGCATTCATATAAAATTACATATAAACAGTTCAAAATAAACCACAGATAAAGGAAAGGAGACGAAAAAAAGAAGAAATTCCATTATTCTAATTCAAAAGTTTAAAGTAAGGAAATGTAATAAAGCCATGTATTTTACAAGTACGGAGATTACTGAAGAATATCATACACATTAATACTAGGACCATTAGGAGATAAAAATATTGACTAGAGAAGTGTATCACAATCACAAAATATCTTTCAAGTATATCCATTAAGCTATGCAGGAAATTCAATTCAATCGTTCATATATCGTGAATGTTTAAAGATAATGGAAAAAAATTTATGTAATTAAGAAATATTGCTTTCAAGAGAGGAAAACTACTCGAGCAATAATAAGTAAATTTGCTACACATTAAGGAGACAGTAAAAACTTTTTTTTCTCGTATGCGAAGTTTAAAGAAAGTATTTTAATCTTCAAAAAATCCGAACACAAAATTTTTATCAATATTCAAGGGTTAAAACTCCTTGAGCCCCAAAAATTCATTTTTTTTACATAACAAAAATTTGATAAAAATTGATACATAAATTTAGTATTTGGAATGAGGATACCTTTCAAATTTGTAACCAATTCCATCAAGGAGTTGACATTTGGTGATTTGTGCATTCACAAGCATGTAAACTCTATATTTTAGAAACACATTGTCTTAAGATATCAAATTCAATGTGATTTTCTGACTACATTTGTAACTTTATGTTAAATCTTGATTTCACTCGACTGAAAACAACGCGTCTAAAACACAATTTCAGTTTTCAAGGATTATCAATAGCAATACAGGGATTAATTGAGCAAAAAACCTCGCCAAGCTAAATTCAATGAAAATACTAAATTAATGCCAAATATAAATAATTCATAGCTGTTGTTCGCCAATGCCATGCAAAGCATTAACAACTTGATTCATTGTCCATAATTTTATGTGGTGTGAAAAGGATAACACCTTCTTACAGACTAACACAAACACCTTTTTTTAACAACATACACAAACTTTTTGAGAAGACCACTCCCGTTACTTTAATATCATGAATATTAAAATGATTTAGCTAAGTATAATACTATAATGTAATTATAAGCGATAATTGTTTTACGAATGATTTATGGCTAGGCAACTTGCTAATTGGCTACATGAACAAATATAACGCTAAATGCCCAGAACATTCGGTTTGATTTTTTTACTCAAGACATCATAAAAAAATCTGAAAAGTAGTAATGGAGGCCAAAAGATAATGTATAATAGTGCTTATAAAATGTTAAGGGTCATTTATATAATTTTTTGTTGAAATATTTACAAAAGGAGAAAAAAGCTGTATAGGATGACTGCTATGATTACTGGCTTTAGATACCTTCAAAATTTCCTAGTTACATCTTTTTTGTATTTCAAAGAATCTGAACGAATGTTTTGTACCATTGATTAGACGTGGAAGATACTTTCATCCCGATACAAAGAAACAGTAAAAATCGTGGGTTAAAATTGAAGATTCTATCCTCCCCCTTTAAAAACAGCATTCATTAATTAGAGGATGTACAGTAACAGTATTCAGATTGAATCATGGTGTAATTTTTTTACAATTTTGAATAGGGAAAAAACAGTTATGAGGGAAAAAAATTAATTTTTTTTCTGAACTTTCTAATGCAAATATATAATAGATATCGCTTAGTAAACACAAATGTAGCACTATAATGCATTACCTGAATTTTTTTTTCAAATTACCAGTTCTGAGTTGCACATTTAACGAAATCAAATTCTTTTATTCTTACCACCATTCCTCTCAAACGTAATCTTTTGGTTTACGACTTTTCTCAAAAAAAAGAAATTTGACAGGCAGAAAAGAAATTTTCATCAAAAGATGAAGTTATTGCAGAAACAAAACTCTACTTAGAAAGGTTCCACGAAGCATGTTACATGGACGAAAAAGCTTAGAATCATTGTCTTTAAGTATAGTCCTAAAAAGAGACTAAGTTGAAAAATGAATATTGTTTATGCTGAAAAAATTTCCTTCTCTTCGCTTGTATTTATCAAGCATTCCTCGTACAAATAATAAGAGTTTATAACCATGCAGAATGTCTTTATGGAATAAATTAATAAAAAAGCAGAAGGTTGTAATTATTTGTCAAAATATATTGCTTGTATAAATTAATTAAGGATTTTTAATTTTGGGGATATTTATAATGTATAAAATAAAAATGTTAACCAAATTCTCGAAAATTAAGAAGTATTCTTGATAAATAAATGAAAGCAACGGCTTTCATTTAGAAGGAAGAAAACAGAAGGAACAGAAGGAAGAAAACAATACAACTAGACTGCTTATATGCAATACGTGTACCACATAGTTGACATCAAAATGGCAAACAATGAATTTAATTATAATGAGGGAGTGAGGAAGTACGTTATAATACAATTTTTTGCTGGTGATTATCTTTCAAAAAATTCATTTATATCCAAAATATTTTTTAAAGTAAATGAAATCAAAGATTCAAATTTATTGCTAAAAATATTATTGAGACAGAAGTCAAAATAATTACAATAAAAATAAATGAAGATAATTACACTTTCTAATACAACTAATTCAAAGTTACAAATGAAATAAAGTACCACGGCTAAGTACACGAACAAGAATTAATACTACATTATACTGTTAGTATCAATGTTTATACTTTAAATTAAGCTTAAATATAAGATAAATTGTTGCTGCAATTGACCTTTTGAAGACTCCTTTTGATCAAGAACTTTCTGCAAAATATAATATGTCACAGTCTTACTTTATTCGTAAGAAATGAAATCAAAAACCAAAATAACCACAAACAGTGCAAATGAAAAAAAAAGAAACATTACCTAATTTAGCCTATACAAAATTACAAAAGAAAGACATGCACCAAGACTAGTTCTTTTACAATGAGTACAACTAATGCCATACCGCACTGTTGGCGCAAAAGTGTCGATTGATTAAATTAAGCTTAAAGTGGGAGGTAGAAATTCCTCTGAACTTCACGTGCGACTGGACTGCAAAACTTCAGCTTCACTAAACTCAGGACATTGTTTCCTTTTCTACAACACTGAACGCAACTTTGTCACAGCTGGTATTAAAATTAGGCTTGCCGGAATAACTTTGGCCGTTTCAAGCATTTCGGTTTAAGTTTGTAAAGCTGCTGTTCATAATTCAAACTTAATTAGAACATTGCTTTCGCTTCCACTTTATATTAATAAAAGTAGCCGCTATATTCATGCATATGATTTTATTCATTCTTTGGAGAAATTAATTTGATTTTAATTTTTGCAGCTGTTCTTCAACAATCATTGATTTATTTTAAAAATTCATATCAATAGTTATTTTTAAGTAAAAATAAAATTAATTAAATCATTGATACGCTATTACATTAATTTTTTGAAATATTTTTACATGTGTAATTTTTGTTGTAGTATGAAATGCAATAATATATTATATACTTAAAATTGAATAAAGTAATTATTGTATAGCCATGAAACTATTTGGATATTAAGAAATTGCAGTGAGAATAATATTTCTACATGTGATTCAGTGCGAAATAACATTTTAAATAATTTTCTAAAATCATTATATCTACATTCTTTTAACCAGCATAATGCTTCATTTTATGCATATATTCTACAAAATGATTATTTGATTATTCTTTAGGGTAATATATCTTTTCTAGCAGTTTTATTTGAAATGCGACTGGTTTATATTTTAAAACCTGTAGTGAAAACAATTACAAGGTGACATATCTCAAAAGACAACTTCATCAAAGACAAACAAAAATATTTTTGAAACAGAATGTACTATATAAACCTGAATAAACAAAATGTATAGCCAGAAAAGATGCAAAAGCTTGTTATAAAGCGTCACAATTGAGTGAATCGTTATCATTGTAACAGAATTATAAATGAGGCAAGGTCATTAAGTAGATAAATACTATGACGATGCATCTAAGGTATTAAGATTAACCTGGAATAATGTCTTTTTTAGAGTTTCTTAGCAATTTGTGAATAAAATAACTCGCCAATTATTATAAGTTTGCAGTTACTAATGGAATATTGGAATGATTTTTTTTCTCCCAAACTATTATGGTACCAAGTCCCCTTAAATAGTTGATCTGTAAAAGAGAACCCTACTTAGCTCATGGCAAATCAAGCAAACATATATTCAGAAATCCATTGAGAGTTCTCATAAAATCCTCCTTACTGAGAGGTGGCACCATTCTTTTTGAATCAAAACAGAGTTAATATAATCAATGAACTAATAATTTGTGTTTAAAAACCATAAAATAATGTAAAGTCAAAAACGCATAATTGTAAACAATAATTCCAACATAACAGAAAATTAGAAAAAATAGATTATCACATTTCGTCTTAAAACATGGTTGCTTCACCATTTACAGCGTCTTGTATGAAGATACTGACTTTTTAATTTTAAGTCTACTATAAAATTAAGGCATTAGAGTCAGAGAAGATGAACTAAGTTACATTAATTTAAACTTAAGGAAAATAAAAGCATTCGTAGGTTTCACATGTATATTTCTATTCTTTAATAATGAATTCTCCCATTTATACGATTATTCAAGTGCAGACACCCAAGAATATTGATACTCCAGAGTTTCTCTTACAAGATAAGAGAAATTCCCCCACCCTTTCAAAAACTGCAATGTCAGACCAATTTCTTATACAAAAGAAATCTATGCTTAGATGATAGCTATTAAGCAAATGTGTACTCGGCCATCCTTTGAGTTATCCATCCATTTCAGCAGAAAACTTTCAAGCTCCCATAACACATTTGGGAGAAAATATCTAACGAATAAAGTACATGCCTCAAACATTCAATCAATCATAATTAACAAAGGTGAGAGATATTTAGCAGTAATATCTATACGTCTCGGGCGCCCACCCTAAGATCATTGAGTGGCCTTTTGGGGCTTCTCAGTATTAATAGAGTTACAATTCAAAAATCAGTTACAAATGCTGATTATGTTATCATATAAATTAAAATATCCATACATGTCAGACTAAGATATATCATCTAATTAGGAAGCTAAATAAATTCGTAGGTCAAAGGTTAAAAACAAAGAATGTAAATTTCAGTAACCCAGTCTCATATGAAGTATTTTCATAAGTAAATTTAAATACTAGGTTTGAAACTAATATATGAATGAAAAATTAAATTCATATTTAACACATATCTAAGGATAATTTTTAATTACTTAATGGAATGATATCTGAAGAACAAGACCTAGTGAATATTTTGAAAAAGTTATTTAGGAAATTGAATTTTTTTTTTCTACCACAGAGTAATCCAAACAAATTTCTCGTGACTGTCTCCTCTGACTCGCATGTCTCCAAGTGCATAAAGCTCTCCGGAGGTTTTAACGTCGGATTTCCCTTTCCCCGTGCACATAGGGAACCTGGAGTAATGTGATTTGTCTTGAAAAAGAATCGGACTTTATCGTGATTCGCCGACTTAAATGGCTGTTCTTCTTCTATTGCGAGTCAAGTTTCGCTATTTCCACCAGAGAACTTTCCCTATTCCAACTCAATCTCATTTTACCTTTTGAACCTTCTTCTTTTTTGGTTCTGCCAGGAGGATTTTTTTTTCTTGTCTGCTTTTAGGAGATTCCCCAATTTATTATCGCTTCCAGACTTCATTGTGCTATATATATGTCGAAGCAACAAGACGAGGGTGAAAATGGAAAGGAAATAAAATCGGAGCGAAGTGGACAGCTTTTATTGTTATTCATGTTCGTACTGTGATGAGATGTAATGATCTAAAATCGAGTAAGACATATCAGTTTTAGTTTGTATAAACTCGATTTCATACAGTTTTTTCCACTTTTCATTTTTTTCTCTTAAAAGCTGTATACAGAGAGAATGTATTAAATGAAACTAAGATAGAAAGATAATAAGTTTTCTTAGCCGTTTTTGTATCATATATTTCAGTTTAATATTCTACCTGTAAATAGTGTAATGTAAAAATCTTTTTGTATAGAATTATAGGCGGACTTAGATATTTTGAAACTTCAGAGAGTGCACGTTGTTTGGTGGTCAATTTTGTTTTACATTTTTGTGGTGGCTTTAAATATTTTGCAGCTATAGAGAGTGAACATTATATAGTTATTGTTTGTGATAAAATGGCCCATTTACTTTTACATTTACGCTCATTTTAAGAAAATTTAATGATTTATTTTGAGTCAGAATTTTTAAAAATTTTATTATCTTTTTGAATATATATTGGTAACTTCAGAATATTCAACATCTGTAAACAATATAATTAATGCAAATTTTTGGTTTTTTTTATAAATATTGATAATTAAGTGAACGATAGGAAACACATTGGAATTTGAACATTTATAACAGATAAAGTGTTAATATTGTCATAATTTTTTACCATTCACAGAATTTGAATTTCTAAAAACTTATTTATTTCGCAACTGGAAGAATAAACGCTTATTTTCTACCTGTTTGAGGTTTAATCTCAACATAGTAGCCACATACAACTGCCTAGTTGGAATTTTTGACATAGAATGCAATATTCTAATGCTTACATATAATGAATAGAATACTACTGTGTTACATAGAATTCAATATTCCAATGCACCTGCAGTTACTAAATTTAATGAGTAGTTGATATTTTGATCACCAGGTGCATGCTAAAAATGATTTTTTCAATATTTCAGATTTTTAATCAATTAAAGAATAATAACAATGTAGAACAATTTTCCTCGTTATATTCACAGCATATTATTGTACACAAATCATATTTATAGAGATTTAAAATATAAAATATACATATTGTAATTTTTTTTTCTTTGATGCCAATTTTATTTTCGTTTTTGCTCAAATAATTTTAATATTTAAAAAAAATATTTTTAGTATAATTTGTGGAATATATATATATATATATATTTTTCATCAGTGAGAAAATTACATTGAATTTTGTTTCATAACATGCGTTTACCAAAGTAATGATCAAAATTGACTCTTCAGAGCATAATTTAAATCAGACTTATCACTTTTATTTACTATTTTTATGTTGGCATGTTTTCTGTAAATTCGATAATTTAATAATTATTAAACATGAAAAACAACATCCAATGTTCACAATTGTAAAGTGAATTAGCAGTATTCTTAATGCTTTAATGTTTTCAATACTTTTATTGTGAAGATACTGAAAAGCGATTTTATTTAGAAAACATAGTAAAAGCACATTGTCATTCTAATATATTTAAATTATATATATATAATATTTTGAATAAAATATCAGGCAAACACATTTCATCCACCTATATAAAATTTTATCCCTCGGAGAAATTTTGAAGCTTCATTTGTAGTTTTCATTCCAATACTCGTGCGTTTTATATTTGCTAAAAAATATTCTCTGATTATTACTGACTTCACCACTGTGTGTGAAATGTAATTTTACATTTTCATGGATCATTAAAAATGGGCTGCACATGTCTGGCGATAAGATCTAGATATTGGAGTAAAAGGGTGCCAAGTTCAAAATCCGATTCTGCAGAAGAATTGCCCTGTAGATTGACCTGATAAACGCGAAATCTTTTTTAAAAAAATGAAAATTCATTTTTTTTTCCTTGAAAATTACGGATATGATGATGTAGGTTCCGTGGTACAACGGAAATGGATGTAGTAGCTTCTGAGGGCAAAGACCCCCTGTGGACATGAGGCCAGAAGGCTGACTTCTTGCTCATATGAAGATGACACTCTCATACTCGCTTGCAGAACCCCGTTTTACAGAGAGGCTATCACACACCTCAAAGATGGAACACAGGGGGAAGAACAACCATGCCCAAACCAGGACTCGAACTCGGAATGTCCATATCACAGAGAAGACATGCTACCAGGTACAGAGATAAAAATTTCAAGTGAATCCATTCATAATAGTTCACACATCATCAAATTGAAATTATTAAATTTGTTGTTCATCTTACTTTATTTGAATTTAAGGCTATTTTCATATGAAATAATTAAAAGCGATTCTTTTTCAAGAGTTGTTGCACAATGTTTTCATAATAGCAGACGATTTAAGCTATATTTTCTTTAAATGATGATTGTTAAGAGTTGCAAGAATGTGGCCAAATTCCTGCTGTTCTAAATTCTTTTGTTCCCTACTTTGAATTTTGTTTCTAAAGTAATTATGGATACTAAAATAATTAATATTTATTCAATTATTAATATTGAATAAATATTTAAATAATTAATAGATTTTAAATAGTATATATTACATGGAAAATAATAACTTAATAAAGTTTATTCGTAAAATTTAATGAAAATGTTAATTATTGTTCAACTGTATTAATTGCACATTTATATTTATTAAAATTCGCTTTACTATATATTAAATATGAATGATTTGAATTTTTTTGAAGCAGAATAAATGCTTTCTCCTAGTGAAAGTGAATTTTAAAAGCTTGCATTTCAAGCAAGTAAAATTGGTCTCTTCTTGTGTTAAATTTTTGATAAAATGTATTTCTATGCAAAATAAAATATTTCTTGGTGGAATATTTTCATATTTTATACAAAGTCTAAATTTTATTTATTCAGTATAAAACTTCGATGAAATGCTGTCTGTAAATAAATACTAGAATTCTAATACATTTTTGAAATTCACCTTTACAGAAAACTGAAATTGTGACTTACGGCAGGTAATAATTAGAAATTTATTTCAATTAACAATGAAAAATGAGTTTAGTTGTTAAATTTCTGATCTGAAATGTAAACTATGAAAATATTGTTCAATTTCCTTTCTAAACAAGTATTCATTGATCTTATTGCAATTTAAGTATCTATTAATCACATTCAAATATAGTATAACTAATTATTTATCTAATATTTCTAAAACTCTTATACAGTTGAAAATAGATTTACTAAAATAGTTTGGTTTCTTATATTCTTGCAAAAACATAATAGTATTTCATTTACTTGGTACAAAATACTTCAATTGTTATTGAAGATAAGTGCTTGGTACATAACTCTTCAATTGTAATTATTAGTGTTAAATGCATCTTTTCAATTATGAAAAATTTAATTATATGCTTATTAAAATTTTATTAATGATATAAATATCTCAAAACATTTCCGAATATCATGATTCTACTAACAACATATAATTAATTAATTTTGTGAATTCTATTAACTCCAGCCTTGTAGTGCATATGAAACTAAGCTGAAATATTGTAATTACTAAAACTCATAACAATCCTAAATTATGCATACAAGTATTATAAATAGATAATAATATTAATAAGATATCTAAACATGCAAAATAAATCATAAGCAGCAATGGAATTCCGATTAAGCAAAATAGGATGCTGCTTAAGGGTGCTAGACTGAGGAGAAGGGCAGCAAGTATGCAGATTTGAAAAATGTCATTTCCCAAGTTGCCAAATAGATGAATTTATATTTAAAAAAATGCAATCTGTATGAATTAAAGGATATTAATACTATAATATATGATTTACCATTGATTTATTAAATAAAGTATAATTATTTACTTATTTAAATGTATTGAGTTGTTACTTAATATTTCATTAGAAAGAAATGAAAACCATAGTCTAAGGACGTCATAATATTTTTGCTAATTAGTAATGTTGCTTCCCAATACGAATAGTTTCATCGTAAGAAAGAACGTTTCACGATCAGCTCTGGGTGCTGATCGAGAGCTGCGTCAGTAAACTCAGAGTTTGGCGCAAAAATTGGCAACCATTTGGTGACGACTTTGGCAACAAAATAGTTATTACTGGAAACATCTAGAATTTTATCGATTCATCCAATAGGAATCGAGATGCGCCTGATTGGTCTAGAACCTACTCCGCCCCCCCCCCCCTGCCGGGAACTATAAAAGGCCGTCCGTCTCCAGCTGCGATCCTCAACGGAGTCAGTTAGTCGTGTATCGAGTCGTCAAGAGGATAACGAAGCAACGGCAGAAAAGTTGGATTAGTTCGACATTATATGAAGACCAAGTTTTGTTGAATTGAGCTGTGTGCCCAGTCCTGGTGTTTATTGTGGAAGCAGCATCGAGTCGTGAAGTAGTGTGTCAGCATTTGGATAGAGCTAAAGCGAGGGGACAGTGGAGAATTGCATCTGTTTGGAGAGACCGTAAAATGAAGCTTCGAAGATCCCTTCTCCTGCTGAATTCTGTATGTCCGCTTTGTGTGCTGTGGCTACTATTGCTACCGATTACGACTTGTGGGCTACTGTTTGTTGTAGTGTGTTGCCTGTCTTCGTTTCGGCTGTAAATATTTGTCGTCTGTGTATTCGTCGTCTCTGTGTTAGTGTTTTTGTGTTAATAAACGTCGTCGTTGTTTTCTACTAAAGGACTGTTTATTTCTGCATCGACCATGAAATCTAGAAAAGGAACTCTGGCGGAAGAGAAGTACATATGTAACAATATGTACTTGATCTTAATACGTCTTCCTGCAGAATTTTGAAACTGCTGTTCGTAGCTTGGAGAAGGAAGATGGTGCAAGAGGCATAATGTGCTGTTTTCATCTCTGTTGTCATCTTTGACTTAAAAAGAATAAATATAACCCGGCGTAGGAATTTTTTTGGATGAATTTCCTATTTGGACATGTAAAATAATATAGAAGCACAATTTTATCTTTATCTTTCACGGTATCTATCACTCCTCTACTTTTAATTTTCGCTATTGATATATTAATTATAATCTGAGTTATATGAAAATAAATATTAAAATAATAAACTGGGACCAAATTACATTAAATTTTTATTTTTAACAAATTTAGAAGACAATTTTTTGCTAATATCTAAATTGGATTTTTTTTTTTTTTTTTTTTTGCACTTAGAAAACTGAAATATATACAAACATGACACAGAGAAAATTAATGATTTAAATAAAATAAAAACAGTTTTCAGCATGTTGCAAAACACTTATATCACATCATTATAATGACGCATTAACTACTAGCCGTTTCTGGCGACCTGCCGGTTCACCAATATTAATGCTCACTAAAATTTTCAATCAGAAATTTTATGTAACTTGATTTCTTAATAGCTTCATCAGCAAAATGTTTTTAAGCTTCAAATTTAATAGACATATAATTCACTCATATTATTATCGAGGCTTTAAGCACTTCTATTCCTTGTACTATGTGCCATCCTCTAATTTTCTCTCAACTCTCTTAAGATTTCAACTTTTAATTAAATCGGAAATGATAAACTGCTTTTAATACTAATAAAATCATTTTATACTGAAATCAAGCTTTTTTTTAAATATGAGTACTGAAAACAGAGTCATTCGGCATTGAAACTTTATGTGCACTACAGAATAATTATCATAATTTATGTAATATTTCAAAGAATTATTCAACAAAAATTCCTCTGATTCATCATAAAATTCAGTTCCTAGTTTTACTTTCAAGAGGATTTATACGATATGAATAACAACATTTTATTTTGTTTTGTTCTATAAATATACTTCAAAAGATTATGAGGTCTAAATTTTATGCAGTTTTTGGTCCATTCAGCGAAATATTCTTTACATTCCAACTTCTAAATAAATGAATACATATTTCTATCTTCTGCGATCAAATCTGACCGATTCATAAGTTTTGAATATTACAGTTTTAGAATTGCCAACATTTTTATAATCTTAAGCCAACCAGTCTTCTGAAACCATGATCCACCTATCCTAATAATCCGCAAATCAATCTTGAGATTGGTGGATCTACTTTGAGCTAGTTGATAAAGTTATCTAAAATCACCCATTTTTTTAGAACAGTGATATTTAGATTTTCTTAATTCAATATTAATGATTGACTTAATTGAATATAATGCAATTATTTTTATTTAAAATATTAGTCTCTCAAAAATATTTTGTTAAATAGGATTCCCAGGGATTTTTACATAGAAATCTATGTAAAAATTAAAATTCGTAATTCATCAGAACCTTTATAGACTCAAATTAAATATAATAATTTAATTCATTTAGGCTATTTTGTAAATAGATGTATGTATGTTACTAACATTTTACAAATTAACTGTTAGGCCCTGATTTGAGTGGATATACTACATATTTTAAACCATGCTTTCCTTAAATAAAACTGATTTATAGAATTAATTATATAGATATTATTAAAGATCATAGAAAACACTTGCTTGAATTTATTTTTTAGATTTTATAATTTCATTTCATACAGACACGTGCTGAAAATTACATTTTATATGTTTAATTTGCAAAAATAGTTGACTGATTTTTTTAACTTTTGTCTATATGATGGCAATATGTTGATGGAAGCTATTTTTTTTCCTATTAACTCGTAATGTGTTCATGAAGGTTTAAATTTTATTTTGTGCCAAATAAATTGCTGAAAATATAGTTTTTTTAAATTCATTAAAATTAGAAATTGAATTTACAGGATAAAACATTAGTATAATTGAAAAAGTATTTTTTAAGCTTGAATATGCTGTAAAAATCAATTTTGTGCTGTAATATTTTCGGAAATTATAGTGGAAAAACGCCCCATTTTCGCTTAATCTTTAATTAATTGAAATTATAATTAAAAATTCAAGAAAATCGCTCCGATGTGCACATTCCTGACCTCCAAGGTATACAGGTGCAGAATTTATTGTCAGTCAAACGGTCTGGCTTGTAAAGCGCCTATACATATATACACACATATTGAGCATTATTATATGTATAAATATCTGCTATAATAATAAAGAAAAAGGGTTCTGTTTCTATGCGACTGCTCCATAAACTGAATTATTTGATCTAGTATTAAAAAATTCGGTGCAAGTATACATTTTCAATTAAACATATGTAACTTAAAGGAGTATTTGAATTTTAATTAAAGTGAAGCATGTTGATTTTTTGAAGTGAAGCAAATCAATTTTTGAAAAAAACCTCTGAAAATAGTATTTGAGACAGTGAATATAACATTAATTTAAAATACAAAATTAAAAACAATATCTTCAATGATATTAATTCGTTTTTCATGTAATTTGTTTTGGAATTTTGATATTTTTGTTTAAAAAATTTACATAAGTTTAAAAAAAAATTGACTCGTAAATGCTAAGAATTTTTTTTTCAAGAATAGTTTTTTCCCCAACAATTTATTTAATTTTTGACATGAAATATAAAACGATTTCATGGTTTCATTACATATTATAAAGTGATTTACTTTAAATGTTTGAAAGTTATTTAAATGTTATGTTTCTTATCGGCAGAGTTTGTATAAATGAGAAATAAGAAAATGAAATAGCAATAATGTAAAGCTGACGTCCAGTTAAAATGCAGATTACTTAATTAGTTATGTTTTCAAAGGCACTATTACGTCATGGTAATGGCTCATTTAAGAAGATGCGATTTATCCAATTAATAAAGGTAGGGTAAGAAGATTAAAATACTACAACTGTATTGTCTATGTAATTTGATTTCATTAAAATAAATAACATTAATTCCACTCAAAACAAATTGGAAGGTTGTCTTTTGAGTCTAAAAATGAGGATGTAGACGATACAATGTAGAGTAACATAGCAATCTGATGTTTAAAAATACATTTTTGGAAACAATTATAGAGCTTAAAATTATGTATAAGAGCTAATAAAATTAAATACAACCGGCGTTTACGGCGAATCAGTTGCCAAAAGCAACTTGTTTTCCTCAAAATGAATTTTTTTTTAAATATTATCCAATACTTAATAAAAGTAGGGAATCAATATTTGTTATTCTTTCATCTATCAATGTAATTAATTTTCCTAAAATATGATTGTTGTTAAAAATATAGTCATGCAATTATAAAAAAATAATGAAGTAAACTCATTAACCGAAATGGCACCAATCTACAATGCGTGAATTCAAATTTCCAATAATTTAAGTAAACTGCATTAAAAGAATAATTAAGTATAAAGGGGCAGTTTAACAATTTAAATGAAATTAAATTCATTTATAATAATGCTTGCAAAAATTTAATCAAATGTTAATATAGTCTCATTCATTTTAATAAAAATAACAATATTTTTGTATGTAATGCACAAAATTATTAATATATAATTTCATGCAATGTAACATTTGAAATTTATTGCATAACATTTAACAACTACATTCTGGAATAATGAGCTATGCACCATATGGTTTAAAAAGATGAAGAACAAAAGAAAAAGAAGAAAAAAAATATCCAACATCTCCTAGAATCCGAAATCAATACCGCAAGTTTAATTAAAATGAAATTGTCAATAAAACTCGCATCCTGTTTTTCATCTCATCCGTTTATTCTTTTGAAAAGGGAAAGTCCGACCATCTTTTCCAATATATTTAAATAAACGCTGCTGTACCCGCTCTTTTTATTTTTGCCGCTGTTGATCCTGAGCGCATTAATACTGGTGACTGTGCATTCAATTGAAATTTACGCCGTTTGGAATGCCTGGAAATTTATAGAGCGCTGTCTTAATAATACAGTTCGAGGGAAATGAAAATCCATTGCAATAATAAATTATTCATGCTTGAGATACAAAGCAAGACGAGCTGCAGAAGACAATAAAGTATTGCGTCTATTTGTCTTGGCGCACATTAAGCACATGGCGTACAGTCTGTACGTGGCGTTTTACCATTACAATGGAATGATCCAATTACTAAGTCTCATTACTAGGGAATAATCACACCTGACCGGACCGAAATCTATTGAAGAGGAAAGCAGATGTTCCAACTCTGTGTACAGTAGCAGACACGGGTTAACTTTTGAATCGCAAAATGTATTTTCATCTCAAAAGAAATGCAGTGGAATTAGATTAAATTTAATTCTCTGATTCCAAAGAATAGAGGAATATTTGAAAAGAAGATGTGTGTATTTACTTGAATGAAACTTTTCCATAATTGCGTTAGATACTTACTTCCAGGATGTAGCATAATTAAACGTTCGTTTCAGATCCTCCCTTCAAAAATGGATTATTTTATTATTTTTAGCTCATTAGTTATGCAAAAGGCAGTTCCTAAAATTATTTCGTTATTTACTTTGTAACTATTCAACATCTTTGCTTCTCGCTTTTGAGATTTTAATTTTGGAGCAGCAAAATTAAAATTCATGAAGTTTAAAAATTTATTTTATTCTTAGGGTTAGGGAAAACGATAAAGAGCTAACATTTTGGGAATAAATTTTGAATTTAATCGGAATTAACGCGATTCGATGAAGATATGATCAAAATTCTACTGAAAGGTTTAAAACAAAATATTCTTTTTTTTCCATCTATTTTCGTTTTCTGATCAAATAAATTAAGTAAGATAAAAAAAATTGCAAATAATTCCAATTATTTACAGTAAGCTTTAAAATATTAAAAACGATAAATAAAATAAGAAAACAAAATGTTGATTTCAAAAATATTCTAAAAACTAAACCTGTGAACGCTGTACTAAGTGTAGCTACAACAAATAATATTTTGGAATTCAAAATATACTGAAAAAATAAATCTTCCAGTAAAAACATCTTTAATTCAAAATATAGCAATAGTCTCAAAACGCATGAACGTATAAAAAAAGATTTAATCTACAAACGACTGTTTGTCTCATACAACCAACATCTTTAGCTCTATTTCTTTATCAGCTCTGTTTCATTATTTCTCTTACGTATAGAAAAACAATACATGAATTGATTATTCTCTTTTTCAAATCTTTATATATGTATAATAACTGTAATTTTTAATAAAAAATTATGATCTTTTTCCCAATTTTGTATACCACATAAAGAAAAAGAATATTTGAAATATTGTGACTGGGAAGTTCGAGAAACAATTTTTCTAAAAGAATTTATAATCGGCTTTTTTTATTTTTATTATCACTCTACCTATGTAATTTACTGTTTAAAATTTTCAGTTATGCTAAGTATGATTTTAATTATACTTGACGAAATCAGAATTGTATAAATTATTTTTCTGTTGAATTTCTAATAATTGAATAGTTTCCTGGTGGCATTATTAGAATATTTTCAGTTAGAAAACAGAAACAATAAAAAGATAATTCGCTAGTAAAATCGTTGTTCTCACCTTTGAATACTACTTAGTAAGTGTGGAAATTTAACTTTCTCTACAAATATAAAAGAAGAATTTGTGTATTTTGCTACAGGCCAATCCGTTTGAGCCGGAATTTCTAAACCTGACACATATAGGTTTGTGAGTACGGAATTTGTACACCTTGACGCAGATTTTTCTAAACTTATATAAGAATATTCATTCTTTTTTATAAATAAAAATAAATTATTTCTCTTTCTTCGCAATTTTATTCGAAACTATTAAGAAAGAAAAATGTTTTTACCCCATCTTATATGTAAGGTTAATTTTTTTCAGAAATTCGGCACTTTTTTTAAAAAAAAAAAAGTGTTTATTTGGTTTTTCACTACACAACGCAAAAATTCAAATTGTTTTGATTGCTGCATCAGATATTTAGTCGCTTGTTTTACTTTCATTGGTAAAAGCTAAGGAAAAAATTCCTTTTAATATCTGAGAAATTTACATGACGAAAAAGTAGGTGAATTTAGAATACCACTAAAGTTAGAAGAGAGATGAACACTTTATTTATATTTTCAGCAGCATAAAATATTATGGGATTAATTTACTTCAGAAACGTTTCTGTGCACATTGAATAGAGTATATGCAAGACTATTAAAATAATTCGGCATGAGTGTCTGTGAAAATTTGATAATAAAAATAGTTTTTGGAAGGGAATCACAGACATGAAGTGTTATTAAATTCCTAACGGATTGGTTGCTAAAGCCGTCTATCTTCTAGTATCTCTGATAGGAATTTCAATTAATTGATAGTTTGTTTTTGAAAATTATAATTAAATTTCATTCTTAAAATAATTTTTTCATTTAGCGTTTCGGCAAGAGAATGCAATGTATTGTGAAGAAACCGAAAAGAATATAGAATTTGCTTTAAGAAATATTTGTTTAATATTTAATCTTTTTTTTAGAAATTATCAGTTGCCTCTTGCAACTAGCGAATTTTTTTCAAATATTGGTTATATCTGATTTCATATAAATAGTTTCAATATGATTCCATGTCCATTATTCCTTCTATTTGTATGGCATTAAATGAGTGTTAATATTCTTACTTAAACTCTATTTAGTGTGTTGATGGAAGCTGTCCCATATCATTAAATTCTATTCATAGCATTAAATTCCATTAAAAATCTTCTGTTTTTTTTTAATTTTGTGATATTGTAAATATTTCACTTTTTTTATTTGCAACTACTAATTTGCTAAAATCCTTAAAACACGAGAAACAAAGGGAATCCTCCTTCTTTAGTTTTCGGTAACTTAAGAAAAATTACTCCATTTAACATTTGGTAAAACGTTCAAAATCGTCCGTGTTTCAGATGTTCTGTTAGGTATTTTTAGGTATTTTTTTTTACGAAACTGTCAAAATTCAGCAAACTGTAGCAGGACTATTAAATTGGTGTCATTAGAGATAAATTATAAAATTTTGAAAAAGGTGTACTATTCATTTTTTGTTCAATTATATTTTTTAATATTACCGAAAAGAAACTTCGAAATACTACTGATTTTTTTAATTAATTTAAATTCTAATTAAATCCCTCCGAGGTGCCCATTTTTACTCTCCAGTTGTTCCCTCTATCCCCTTCCATGTCATCCTCCACACTTAAAAAAATCTTATAACTATGGTAAAAAATGACATTAATAGTAAACGTTCAGCTTATGAAACAGAACAACGAGCTGAATGAGATTGCTCTTATTTCGACTTTTATTCCAGAATGCTTTGCTTATGTATTTGTAGAAGAACAGCAAGATCAATAGAACGACATAAATTACCTGCCATCAGCTCGCAAGGAACCCTGACTAAAAGAGATCATTTCATTTTCCTGATGTATAATGATGGCCGACGTTTTTCATTGTCATAAGTGTCTTGTTATTAGGCGAAATCAGAGAAATTCTCATTGTCAAAACGATCCCCTCTTCTTCGTAATGATGATGACTGCGAAATTAGAGCACATCAGCATCACTCTTGTCATACTGGGACAGTGCCTTTTGGTAATTCAATATTTAAATAGGGCAACTACTTATTTGCAAAAATCATTAAAAAGCGAGAAACAAAGGGAAATTCTTTATAAATGATGGAAGTTTCTTAAAAATGAGAACAATTAAAATAATAATTATAAATTTACGAAAATATGGCGATAAAATAAGTATTATATTAACATTTTTTCATATACTTGATGATGATTTTAATAGTATTTACCTAATGTCTTGAATTTTCATAAAATATTTATGTTTTGATTGTTATGATTGTGAAATTAAAGGAAATAAACAGTGCTCTTGTTATACAGAGACGGTGCCTTTTGGCAAATAAGTTTTCTAAATAAGGCAACTAATTATTTGCATGATATCATTAAATTTCTAGAAACATATTGAATTGATTCGCCTCCGAATAAAACACACTCGTTATACACACAAACATCTCATTTTTGGCCAGGCAGCACCAAAGTGTCCCACATGTCGTGTAGATTTTACCATCAATCATATTTTAATCGAATGCCCATATTTTTATCCCTCCTTTACCCTTTTTTAAGTCATAGCCATTAACTTTACAAGACATGGTGAGTGAGAAATTCC
This sequence comes from Argiope aurantia, assembly GCA_026543865.1. NCBI lineage: Eukaryota > Metazoa > Arthropoda > Arachnida > Araneae > Araneidae > Argiope > Argiope aurantia. The sequence goes on along the minus strand of JAPMOR010084543.1, from coordinate 3,392 downwards.
ACCCAAACATTTTTAAATTTTTTAAATTCATTGGTTTTTATACTTGTATTTAGCACTTTTTAACTCCTTTTCAGACTTTACATTTTACATCGTTTCATTGTAAATTTTGCTTTTTTTAGCATCAGTATTCCATTTATAAATTCATCAACATTATAAGTTCTTGCACTTTCTTTCTTTGCATTTTTATCTTTATACCTAAGCATGTGTGTTTTCATAGATAGTTTAACGTTTTTATCATCTGTTTGGCGCAGCATGGCCAAACGGTGGCTCTTTCGCCAAAAAAAAAAAGCGAAAAAAACAACAACAACTAGAAACATAAAAAAAATATTTTATAAATAATTGAAGTTTCTTAAAAATATGACAACATCTAAAATAATAATTGTAAATTTACGAGCATGCATCGATACAAAAAATACTATTTAAATATATTATTCATTTCCTAAATAATGATTTAAATAGGGTTTACCTAAACTTTTCAAGTTTCATAAATTAACTATATTTTGATTACAATTGTGAAGTACGAACCTTTCATTTCATTTATTATATTTCAAGATTGTAAAACGAAGCATTAAACAGCATTAAACATATTTTTTTCACTATTTATTCAGCATCTATATAGGAAAATAAAATATTAAGAATGTTGCTGAAGAGCATACGAATTTTTTAAAAAATCAGAACAGATGGAAACGATGATGACTCTTATATATAAAAATGAAGTGACATTTCAGTGAGCCACAAGAGCATGTTAAAGACTTCTTTATATAATTTAAATAAGTAAAGTTGTATTAATATATGTGTATATTTTGAATCATTTTTTTCAGTCGAAAAAAATTTATTTTAGGATTTAAAAACTGTAATATTGTTGGAGAAAGAATTATGACTCTTAGATTATATATTTTAAATTTCAAAATAAATAACCTTTAAGTTGTCAAGTTTTCAAATATATATAAAACTTGCTATAAAATTACAGGGTTATATGCACCAATCATTTTTTTTAAGAATGTTAATATTTAATTTTTGCAAATTTAACTATTTTGTTGAATGTTTTTAATTCTTAACAGAAAATATATTTGATTTTCCCATAAGTAAGAAAGGATTTAAAGGAAGTGAAAAAAATTATATGTTTAGTGATATAAAAAATCTTTAATGGTAAATTATTTTCATAGTTTTTTATCTGCAATTTTATTAAATTTTAGTTTAAAAATAAAGCTATATATATATATATTTTAAAATTCCAGTTATTTTCATGATATTTGAATACAATATAAATAAGTCTGTAGTTTGCGAAGCTACTAAGATAATATTTAATTTTTTTGTATTTTTCCTATTTTGTATGACTTTCACAAATTATCCTAGGACAAAAATTATATATCCTACATATTAATTTAGTAGAATTAATGTCTCTTGGCCTAGGGGTAACGCGTCTTCCCGGTGATCTAGGCGTCTGGGGTTCGAGTCCTGGTTCGGGCATGGCTGTTCTTTACCTTGTTTTCTATCTGTGAGGAGTGTGAAAAAGACTCCCCCTCCCCAGTAGAAAAGGGTTGTGCAAGGGTGTGAGTATAATCTTCATATTTGCTAGAAGTCAGATTTCTGCCCTCGGGTGCTCAGGGTAGTGCCTCAAAAGCTACTGTAACCCTCTTTCCGTTGTAAAACGGACACGACATAGTCATTATCAATATTTCCACGAGGGAAAAAACCTGTCTTCTAATAAAAGAAACTGAGTATTTTATTTTATTAAGAAGAAAATACTTATTTTAATTAGCCTTGAAAACTCAAGCGAATTAAGTAACTTTGAGCATCAAATTAAAAAAAACTTTTATGCATTTTATGATATATTTAAAATATGCAGTAAAACTGCAGACTGATATAAAATGTATATAGACAGCAATCTTTTTCCTAAATTAGTCTGTTACTTAATTTATGTCAATTAAACTATTTTTTTCCTGTTTTCATTGAATTCTGAACATCAGGTAACGAAAAAATCATCATACATTTACTGATATATTTAAATAATGTAGGAAAGAAGATTTAAAAAGCTAACATTTTCTTTAACCATTTAACTGTTTTATTTTCTTTCTAATAAGATGATATCTTCTATTTAGGGAATATATTTTTCATTTCAATTCAAAAAGAAATCCATTGAATAATTGACTTATCTATGTATTCGAAATGATTTTAATATTGAAATAAATTATTTTTATGAATGGTTTATTTTTTGGTTACAACTATCAAAATTCGATAAATCGATGGGGGCCGCGGTGGCCTGGTGATGTAAGGTCTCTGCTTCGGAATTTGAAGGCTTCAGGTTCGTGACCCGATTCAACCGAAGAACCGTCGTGTAAGCGGGTCTGGTGCACATTAAACGTCCTCCTGCTGGTGTGGCGGAGCGTGGTGTGGGGAAGGGGGTGCCATCTCAGGTGTCACCCTAGTCATCTGATCGTGGTTCAAATTACAAGGCCTGTTCCCAAAATAGCCCTAGTGTTATTTTAAAACTGGACGTTAATATAACTAAACTAAACTCGAAAAATCAAGGCATGTTTGTCACTCAGACAAAACTTAAACGATTAAAATGAAATTTAATTTTCGTTGCTATAGAATGTATAATTGTTCCCATTTATACAAATTTAATTATATTAGGAGGTATATTAACGAGAATCCTTTAAGATTAAGAGCGCCTTTATGTAAACCATTATTCTCGACCCAGGAGAAAAGATTCTAATTTACTCATTTTACCGAGTTATATCTTATCATATATGCTTTAAGAAACTACACAAACAAAGGATTATCAGAATAGGAATGAAATTTCATAACTTGATGAGAAAATTGAGTAATCCGGAACAATCGAGATTAGGACACAGAAAACTCATAATTGTGTTCTACATTCAAAACTTAAAGCCTGAGCAGTCGCATCCGCATTTACATATTTCTAATTACATTTTCCTTCACTTCGAGGACGTTCGTCAAGTTTAAGCCTACGCTTCTGCGCTCTCATCTACGCATTTCCACCTTAACCTCACAAAGATCTCCGGATTGCAAACTTCCTCCGATTGACAATTCCGTCATCCTGGAAATTGCAATTATTGTTATGACGCGCCTCTGTTATGGCGAAACAATTTGCAATTTCCGGCTTGTGTGGTACAGCTTGCAGCACTCTGGTGCTCAAGACGAGTTTAGAGTTAGGAAAAGCCCTCGTTTTCGATTCAAATAGGAGGCAATTTTCATTTCAAATTAGTAGATCATGTTCTCGCTACCTAGAATTCTCTCAACTCGACTCGTCTTCCTTTCAAATAAATTGCCAGCAACTGTAGATGATGAAGCTGATACGTTGATGAGAAATGATGGATCCATTCAGGTTTAATTCGATATCGCTAGTTTCATCCCCCAAATTGGAT
>JAPMOR010084541.1:243-12773 GCA_026543865.1 Argiope aurantia | reverse complement strand
TATAACCTTAGTACTATTTGAATGTTTTGTACTTTATAGTCTTAGCATTGTTGGCAAGATTTTGTGTTTTATAATCTTAGTACTGTTTGGACGCTTCGGCTTTATAGTCTTAGCATTGCTTGAAAATTTTGTGCTTTATAACCTAAGTACTATTTAATGTTTTGGACTTTATAGACTTCGAACTGTTTGCAAAATTTTGTGCTTTATAACCTTAGTACTGTTTGGATGTTTTGAACTTTATAGTTTTAATACTATTTGAATAATTTGCACTTTTTAACCTTAGTACTATTTGCATGTTTTAGACTTTATATTATTAGGATTGTTTGCAAAAATTTGTGTTTGGTGGATTATTAGTGTTTGCAATGTTCTGTGCTATCCAGATAGTAATTTTAAAACACTTATTTTTATTTATTATTATTTTATGCAAAATTTTGTGCATTGTGAATTACCACTGTTCGCAATGTTTTCTTTTAATTACAAAATAGCATTTTTCATAATGTTTTGAGCATTGTATACTAGCATTATTCCTAAATTTTTGTAGCCCAATACAATAGCTTTCCTCTTGATGTTTAACGAAATAATTTTAAACCGCAAATATTACAATTCCGTCAATATTAACCATCGGAAATTCTAACACTCTTAACTCTGTTTAAAAGATGAAACGGATTTTCAGAACATCAGACTTTCACTCCCACCGACGTAAAATGATAATTGTTTGCATCTCAAAAGCATTTCCTGGTTCGAAAATTCCCGAAATTCATTTCCTGAGATGCATACAAATCCTTTAAACTAATTGCAAATAAATACCCCAGTATCTCTCACGAGGAAGCAAAACACCAGAATTCTAGCTGCAAGGGAAAATTCTTCGATTTAATGACGCCACTGTTACTTCCGCCGCTTACCCTACCCCATCATCCGTGAATTGCAAATTAAAAGCGATCCTGGATTAAAACTCCCAGCCCCCCTTTGCTGTTCCAAATTATTACACGTCAGCCCCTTGTCAGGCCTTTCAACCCCCTGGAATTTCAATACCCAATCTACCCTTCCAGCAGTACCTCGGCTTGAGCCTTGAAATCACAGAGCACAATAAGTTGCAAAATTTCTGCTATAACAATTGATGGGCTGTTATTAAATTATACGTCGTTGGTGGAACTGGAAGTTAACACCGGGATATGTTTGGAAAATCACTTGTTTAAAGCACAGGCGTCAGTCTTGGGAGAGGGGGGATAGCAAGGTGGAATAAAAGATCGTGGAGAGAGGAGAGGGAGAAGTGGAAGATGATTGCCCGAATCGTTTGTTGACTTTTCTTACTATCCAGAAAGGAATTGGCAACGTTCGGAGAGTTGTTTTAATTTCGGCATTGTTCTTCTGTTGCAAATATCTATGTGTCAAGATTTTAACAGGGGGTAATTGTGTTTTGAAGAGTTGAAAGCGAGTTGTTAATGAATAGGAAATCTAGGGACAATCGCTTTCGCTGACTGGCTAAGACAGTGAAATGGATTTAAATATACGTTTTGGTGATCGGTTTGATGTAGCGGTGGTTTGGCAAATAGAATTTTTAAAAAATGGCGGTTGGTTTTTGTTTAAATTCTAGGTTATGCCGTAAAGTTGCTCTGTAAATAATGTAGAGCGGGTAGGGAGATGTTTAAGATATTATTTAAAACAACGCAGAAGAGCTGCATTTATTGTTGATTTTAAGAACAATGAATGCCATGCTTGATTTGTTTTTTTAGTTTTAATATAAAGGCTGTTGATCTTTGAGGCCTGTAATTATTTTTAATCTCTTCACTGTCTGAAATTATCACATCCGTTCATGAAGAAACTAATGCATCATGGGAATTATTACGTCAGCGTGACGTTTTTATTTTTTGTAAAATGGGAGGTGATAGATTTTACGTATTATTAATGTCTTCACCGTGGTTGTATTGAAGATAATCGTTCCAACGGAAGTTAATTTATTCTGAGCATGAGCGCTTGTAGGAAAAAGTAATTAATAAACAATCGTCTGTGTTTTTTTTAAAGATGTAATCTGAGCTGATAAGTTTTGAACAATTATTTCATGATTGCTAAATTACCAAAAGATATGAAAGAAATGGAATAAATACTTACAGATAGCATATGATTTCCAAATCAGGGACAATTTTTGGTTCATACTGAAATGGGTTTTATTATCAGTATCAAATATGATCAAGAGATTACAAATATCAACAAGCAGAAGGTTACGAGATATGTATTTTATGAGAATGACGATGAGAATGAGAATGAGAATGAATTTCATGCTTTAAGACACTTGAGTCCACAAAATTATACAATTATTATAAATTAAGTATTCCTGCTTTGAATTATCATCTATTGTTGTTAAAGTAATAATATCCGTTTTATTAAATTATTCTAGTGTTATTTTGAAATTGATTTGTCTCTTTTTAACAGGAAAGAGGCAGGGTGGAGCTTACTTGAACATTTCTAAGCCACACAAATGGGAAGATATTTAATTCTTGACGATAAATTAAACAGGCTTTATTTCAATGGATTTAGGTTTCGAACGTGAAATTTCCCAGTTATATCCTGAAATCTAATCTTACTACCAGACTACTAGCAGTTCCATATATTCTTAAAGTTATAAACACACACGCACGCATGCACACACATACAAACCACATTCGCATGGTTAGATTTATAATGTTAGTTGACTTTTTTTCAAAAATCAGTTTACTTAAACAACTAATAGGAGTGGATTCAACAAAACTTTCTCTCATTCAATCTAATAAAGATGCTTTCCCAGAGAACGCCTTGCATAACGTTGGCGTACAAGAGTTAGGAAATAGTAACCTGTCATCCTTGGGGTGTTATTCCTTTGATAAATCCTTGGTATGCGGTTAAAAGCATCCGGAAATCAAATTTGTGTTTTAGACGCATTTCTCTCAGCGGATTGAAACAAAAATTCAACCCAAACTGCACTTGTAGTCACAAAATTTCATATCAAATTTGATATATTTAAATCTCTGCGTTTTTGAGTTATCGCGTTTACATGTTTCTGACAGACAGACAATCAAATTGTTGGAGGATTTGGTTCAAAATTTGACTGGCGTCCAGAATATAGATGTTAATACTGTTATATAGAATTCTTACCTATTTAGTTCTTATTATGTTAAATTATATTCGAACAACCGAACTGACAGACTTCCTTTGAACGGATTTTGGGTAAAATTTGATAGAAATCTACAAATTTGGTATAATAACGGTGATGAAATTTCATCAGTTTAGCTCAAAGCATTTCTGATTAATCTTTGCAACAGATGGACATTTTCCAAAAATGTGTTTTTGATGTTCAGGAAATTCTTAAACGTGGTGATGAATCAAAATCTCGAGTTCAAATATTTTGACGATTGTTATACTTTCTCTGTACTAAGGACACTAAAAATTGTAAATGGTTCAATGGTAGGATTTGTATTAAGAATTAGTATAAGATATAACTTTATTTTAAACAAGAGTTATTCAATACCATTTACACAGAAGGCTATATAACACAGCATTATTTTAATCATTTTCTTTTAACGTTTTTCAAAATAAACGTATAAGCATAAATAGAAAAGAATTTATGAATCCCACCCATTTAAATAATTGAAAACACAACTATTAAAGTAGTGCTTTCATCATATGCAGGCTTGAAAGTTCATAAAATAATTCGGTTTTACCCATCCTCTACATTGAAGTGCTTCTAAAAACACGCAAATATATTATATGCAAATTATACAAATAATAATTACGAATATTATTCCATGTTGATGTTTCCTAAATACTAAATGCCATCATTTGAATACTTCGACGTATGTGAATGTCAAGGTTCGTTAAATTCAAATGATAAACTGTTTATTGTGTGGCAATATTAACAAAATAGACGAAAAAAATTGTCAAAACATTTACACTTGGAGTCGTCAAGTATACAACAAATATAATATCAGATATCAATTTGTTTATCAACCGGCGTTTTTGACTTAAGAAATTTTTAATCTCAATTTAATCTGTCGCCTTGTAAGAATATTGTCAACAGTATACGGTTGACTGATTGTCGTTTAGAAAGATGTATTTCATGTGTTGCACTTTGAATTTAGATTGTTATATCAAAGGATAAATATTATAAACGTGAGAAGTGGAAATGAAATAAATAACTTTTAAATAATGAGTAATATGACAAGTTGTTTGGGTTGTAAGGACAGCTGCTGATATCCGGACTAAGTGAAGTGAAACATCATCCAGATGTTTCTATTCTTTTCGATTTCCAAACTTGAAATCGAATACCTCGTTTCTTCTATTGCGTAAATCTGCCATAAAAAAGTAATAATAATAAAAACATCTCCATTTGAAGCCCTGTATCCAAAGAGAGAAAAAAAAATCACAAAAGATTCTAACATCTAATCTTAAGCATATTAGCACTATAATGTATTAGGATCTGATTCTTAAAAAATATATTTAATGCATTTGCAATGAAAGAATAAATACGGTTACAAAACCATTAAAAAGTATTGTTTTAAAATGTATTAGAAGATATGTTGAACATATTTTTTAAACAGAATAAAAAAAATAAGTGCTATTAAAATCTTTATCACTCAACAGTTCATTTTTTTAAACTTTTAAATCAGTCTACGTATACGTATCAGTCTACAGTCTATGTATCAGTCTACGTATACATTTTTCTCTATATATGTTACGATATAGAGAAAATGTCAGAAAATTCTATTGTTGCTTCATTAGAACTCTCAGATATTTGTCCATTTAATTCAAATATTTCAAAAAAAACTTTCTTAGTAAGCTCTTATTATCCAAAAGGTAAAAACCTGCCAAATTCGATAGCTTTAAGTTCAATGGTATATCCTCCAAAATATTTCGAACGATTTTTAATTTTGTATGTTGCAGATCGTATGCCTATCTATAAACATAAGCATAAAGTTTAACTATAAACTTAAGGTTTAAAAAAAACAGAAACAGTTGCAATGTTATGCAGTTGACATTTTCTACTACACGAAATTTGACGGGCTTTTTGTTTATAAAAAATAACAAATTTGTTGTAAAACTCTTTCATGATTTTGTCTTTTTTCACTTGCTAGATTCATAATTTGATCCTACAATTTTGGGGTTAGAGACTATATTTCGAGTTTAATTATCGTACATATACTCAAAACAAACAAGCAACCAATATGAAGTTTTTAAAATTAGACAAAAATTTATTTAGTTACTAGCCATTATCAGCAACCAGTCATTAGTCCAACATATCGATGTTATTAATTTTGACATATTAAGCAACTTTAATGAGTTACATCTTATAATAACAAAAGAGTGCAATTTTAAATTGAGTCTGCATAATAAATGTATATCATACTATTAATTAGTTATGCTTACAAAATGGTAAAATATTACATGAAATTTAGTTATTGAAGACTAATGACTCTGTAAAATGTTTTTTGTCTCTGAAAAATGAAAAGCGATGGGAAACAGACAACAGGGTCTAATCTAGGGTCATAAACTTTCATATTAAATAAAAACTAGTACAGTTGTTCTGACTGGAAAACTCTATAAAGTTTTTTGACATATAGAATGCGCAGTGAAGTAGTTTGAGATTCTTTTGTAAATGGAAAAAAGTGCAGGATGGTTGAAAAGTGATGGCATATTTGCATGTCATGAATCGTTATTTGATATATAAAAATGGATTTTTGTTTCCTCTTATTTTATCCGCTGCCGTACTGTTCATCCGATTGCGATGACACTTTGCCAACTTATTGCCTTGCATTTGCGCGAATGTTACAGACATAGTACAATTATTAGCATTTATTTTGAACTCAATAAAATTCACAAAAAAAGAGTTCCGTACTTTTCTGTTATTCAAAATTATTTCAAAATTGATAATTGGCAAAAGGTAAACAGTAAATGGCGAAAGGCTCGTGTCATTAGGACTTAATCGACATAAATCAAATCATATAAAATTATCGTCTTCTATGCCATTCAATATGAATGACATGAAATCGAAAATATTTAGTGCAAGCGCTAATATTTTTTTTTCTTTTCGTTAATGAATAATCTTCAACACAAGATATTGTCATTCAACATGCACAATATTTGTCTGTGACGAACCGCACATATTATTCTGAGTTTATCTCTCACATACAAAATAGAATTATTACTATCGATACCGATCAAGGTAAGTGTTGTATTATGGAAGTTTTCCAAGGCAAACAGTAATTTTTCTATTTGTTCAGTGAGCCGACAAATCATATTTTGTTTATACATGCGTATCTCGTTTAATTGCTTCGTTAAAAAATATACCTCCCAAACTTTCGTCACTTAAACTCTACCGGCTCAGCACTTAGAAATAAGCGAATTCATGCTTCTCAAACAAATAAGAAACGACAAGCGAGCAATGTAATAGATCCTTTACGAATTGCAAATCCACGTACTTCAGAATCTCAACATGGCGCAAGAATGTGCTAACGATCACACGCACAACGTTTATGTGCTAAACGATTACACGGATCAGAATCTGGAGACCAACATGCTAGGATCGAAGCAACTATTCTTAATGGAAAGTCAAATGGAGAAGATGTGCTCATTGCACGCATTACTATTATTCTCACCGACATGCCTTTTGATTTCAAACGACTGCAGTCCCCATTCGACTTCATTCTCGATGACCATTAACTGAGTACAAGGTCAATCGCTTCAAGTGTGCGGATTGAACCTGGAAAATCCATGTTTTTTACATGGCCAGTTGCATGTTGGAGGCTCACGAGTCGGAATGCCAAGAAATGTATTTGTTTTTGCTGAAGACGGAAAAACAAAAAATATTGTCTACCTTAAAGTACTTGAATAATAATGTACAAAAAAAAGAGAATTAATATGATTTATTTTTGTTCTTTATACGTCATTAAATTTTAATGAATGTATTCATTGCCGATAAAAAAATAAATATCGGTCTTTAAATCATTCCTAATTAAACAAGACAGCTATTTGAAATTTTAAACGATATTTCCAAATTATTTCTTCTGCTGCAGCAACGCGTTGGGTACCAGCTAGTATAAAATAAAAATTACAGAAATAGGTACAGGTGTTGTAGGTCAGAGATTTGATGAATATTTTCTTGCATAGAGAACGGTCATTGAAATAATTTTTCTTAGATTTCTCACCAGAATAGAGAGTGGTTCAACTGCAGGTCATGGCATATTTAACGATAACAAATTTTTAAATAAAATAAAAAAATATCAAACTCGAAGCAGTGATCGGATGGATCAGTTTTTTTGGTTTATCTTATCAATATTATAAACCATATTAATTGAATCAGGTGCAGATAACGAGATTGATACCTAAACAATATTTTCTTTTCCACACATCGCCTGTACCAGTTGAAGAACTGTCCCCACTGGTACAAGACGCTCGAAAACAGATTTAGTTTAAACCAGGATCATATACATGAACACTTTTTGAAAGAATTGAGTTTGGCACTCAGAATCCTCCAATCCTGAAGCCTAGACATTATCACCAGGCCTCCGCGACCCCAAAATTAGGTATACATTTATAATTTTGTTTAAAAATAAGACATAAAACTTCCTTTATTGAAAAAATACTATTGGATTTGAAAGTATTCTCATAGTCATAGTTCATCTATAGACTGAAAGGACTATTTTCATTGATGGATTTTACCCAGATTTGATATGAGTATATAATTCTGGTTTAGAAAAACTTCAAGCTTCATACTTCTATCTGATTGGGCCTTTTAATTTTTTTTACATGCGGGTATACAGAAAAAATTTTGAAATGATATCTGCAAAATGAGGGAAATCTAACATTTAGAGATACGTCGACATATCTTGTGAAGAATATGTAAACACGAGTTAAGTAACTAAACTCTTTTTTTTTATAGAATAAACAATTTCCAAATGAACTTAATGTGGCAAATAGAAGTCTCCTTTGTGACTGATGGTAATGGTATACATATCCGTGTCAATCATTAAGAGTTCAAAATGTCTCCCAAAAAATCCAAAGTATAGATTTTCATTTCATTTTCTGATTTCTTTGTTACCATGTTTCACTACATTTCATTAAAAGTTTTAAAAGCTGTCTTCTTAATGTTTAAAGATATTTAGAATATATTATTAAATTTAAAAAAAATCATTTGGAATAACATGTGAGATATAGTTATAAATTAAACTGTATCTCATTTTGATTGTTCTTTTTTCCATATTCAGCCTTTTTTTCATCTACATTTATCAACAAATTTTCAATTTTTCTTACTTAAATATATATTCTAAACGTTACATGTATATTTATCATTTTGTATATGATAAAGTTGTGCATGCAATAAGAATTCAATTATTAAATTTTTCAAACAATTTTATGGAAGTTGACTTGTTTCGTATTTTAAGGGATGGAAATTTTAAATTCGATTTTTTTTTTTTTTACTCGCTTTCTTATGTGTACAGTTTTGAAAATTTGTGTATCCTTAAATGAAATTATAAAATTCTCGTATAAGAAAATAAATTGATTTATTATTCTAAAAAGATAGTTATCAGTTAATCATTTATTAGAGTTCAATTAAATAAAATTTCTTTATAAAAGATTTTAAATAAAATTATTTTATTTTGAAGATTAAAATGAAGTATTGTTCCAAAGTCTTTGCTTTTCGGTATATATTATAGTTAAAAATATATAAAGTTTAATAATATTAGAAATACTTTTAAATTTAATAAAATCCTGAGCGATACATCTTAATACACTTAAAAAAGAAACCTGAAACAAATCTGATGAAATACTAAAAAAAAAAAGAAATTTTGATTCGAATTTTGTCTAAAGAAGTAGCTAAAAATTGATTGCTTTTTCACAAAACCAAAATTTTATTTGAATTTTTTTTTAGATAAAACAGTACCAAATTGTTTATTAATTTTCTTTCTCGCAGTATTAATGATAAAAATTATTAAAATATTGCATTAACCACTTAATAGAAAGAAATTTTTTTCTTTAACTTTAAAGTACAAACTATATAATTTTTTATATACTTCGTAACTATTAAACAAGAATTCATTGTTTCACAATTGATAAGTTTTCTAAAATGCTGTTTACAATTCATTCAAATATCATGGGATCCCAAAGATGAACTCTGATATTTTGATTTATTGAAGTATTATTTAATGCGTTTTGAATATTTATCAATCCAAATAGTAATTCCTAAAAACTAATTAACATTTGAATATACTATTTATATCAACATATTTACATATAATAACGATTAATTAAATTGAAATCCGATTAAATAAAATTACTTTATGAAAGATTTTAAAAGAAATTACATGTTTGAAGATTAAAAAAAGTATTATTGAAATGTCCTAGCTTTTCATTATATATTGGAATCAGAATTGTATAGAATTTAATAATATTTTATATACTTTGAAATTCGATAATAGTTTTGAGACATAAATTTCATTACGCTGAAAAAGAAACTGATTTAAATATGAAAGAAAATTAAAAAAGATTAAAAGAAATATTTAAAATTTTATGCAAAGAAATAGTTTAAAACTTATTTTTTTAATAAAGCTGCCTTTATATTTGAATGGTAAAACATGATATTATCAAACATTTTTCTTAACTTCCTTTCTTGTTTCATTATTGAAAAAACAAATATTAAAATATAGTATTGTTTCTTTAAATTTAAAATATACAAATTATATAATCTTTATTATATTCTTTGTAAATATTAGTCAAGATATCATTGTTTCACAATTGATAAGATTTCCAAAAAGTTATTTACAATTCATTCAAATAACATGGGATCCCAAAGATGAACTCTGATATTTTGATGGATTGAAGTACTATTTAATGCCTTTTGAATATTTATCAAACCCAATAGCAATTCCAAAAAACTAATTAACATTTGAATATACTGTTTATATACATATTGAATATACTGTACATATTTGCATATAATGACGATTAAAATAACCTTATCGATTTGCAAATTACAAATACAATTCATATCAATGCCGATTAATAACTTGAATGACACTATTATCTTGATCGGTCATTTAAACGGAATAATAACCTTTCTCCGTCTATTACGTTATCAATTCTGTAAAAAAAAAATCCCTATTAAATAAAAACAAAATACAAGTTTTCCTTGGAAGAAACAAAAGAATCTATCGTTCCGTACGAACGTCTCGTGAAATACAAATTAATATAGATAACAAAGTATATATTTAGTACTAACTGCTATTTCGACGAGTGCACAGAATACAGATTTTGCGGACCTTGGAAATTATTTAAATACGCCGTAAGATGTAGCAAAGTGGGAATCCAACTGCTTATTTCTTCTATTTTCAGATCATTAATCAGTATTTGGAGGAAAAGCACTTATTTATCATGTTTTAATTACATGGGTAACATATTTAGTATTTTTCATGTTTCTTGCATTTGCCTTGGAATTGCATTTTATTTCCCAGAATATCAAATCATAATATATCGAAAAAATTAAATTTCTTATATTCATTATCGGAAATTTCTTTTAATTAGCATGTTTATTCTATTAAATTTAAATAAGTTTCCGAAATTGGTTTTAAACAGTGAACTATCATAATAAATTTATTTATAACAACTATCCGTCTTAGATGACCAGTTGCTTGTCAAATTTATAAGCAATAATCATAGGACATCCTAAATAATGAGCATCGTCTAGATATGAGGAAAATAAACAGCCTAAGTATAAAGAATGAGATTTTGCGATATCTCTCGAACTTTTAGAGCCACATAGGAAATTTAATCTATCATATATTGGAATATAGATCAACAGATTCTATAATAAAAAATTTTGAAATCTGTACAGAGATTATGGAGGAATCAATTCTGTTACGGATTTTCATCAAAAGAAGGTGTGCAATAAAGTAGTTTTCTTCAGATTATTTTCTAAAAGAAGTATAGGGAAGGTCAGGCAAACATTATTAAGTATACATCCAGACATCAAAATCTTTCATACAAAAAAAAATGAAACGTGTAAAATAGTTGTGACTGGAGAATTCTTATGATTTTTTTTTTCTGATAGAGAATGCACAGCAAAATAGTGATCATGATTTGTCTTGAAAATGGTTGCGCCCCCCCCCCCCTCTTAGAAAGTGTGCAGTGAAGTACCTTTTTTGACGTTTCTCTCAAAAATAGAGAGAAATCAGAGGCAAACAAAAATCGATGATATGTCTAGCGATAATAAGTTTTCATACAAAATAAAAGCTGGTGAAATCATACCACTAATTAAGATTGTGGAACTGGTTGTTTGGTTTGCTAGAATATTTTAAATATGCCAATTGTCATGAAAATTTCTTCAGTTTATTTCGTTAAAACTTTTATTTTACATTTTTAACTAAGAATTTGGAATTATAACAGTACTACAATGGCTTAAAAACCAGTTGTGAAATAACCAATTCATTATCATCATATTCAATCTATATGTGTATCGATAGCTTAATTTCTGATAGACTGGGTGTTTATCATGGACTGTTTAGCACAAACTTCATAGCCCACCTTAATTCAGTGTGAAGTTAGATTTTAAAAGACATTTCTAATGACGTGCATCACCTGAAACCCTGACGTAATTTGAATACACTCTTTATAGACGAAATTTTTCCATTTAAGCCTTTGGAATTTTAATAGCGCTACAATGATCCAAACAGCAATTTTAAGAGAATCAATTCATTATCATTATATTGAAGCTATAAGTGTCTCACAGCTCAATTTTTGATACACTGGGCATAGTTCAGCACATTACTTTTTACCGCACCTTAATTTAATATGAAGTTATATGTAATCGACATTTCTAATAACGTATACCACGAAAATGTGATATAGCAGGAGGACACTCCAATACTCACTTATATATACGTTTTTGATCAGTAGATGATGCGGTATGTTTTGATTTCAACAAAATAATAGTTAATTGATCGATGGAAAAGCAAATGTTGTTTTTTTTTATCAAACGGGGTATAAAACTTTATATAGTTTCGCATTAAAAAAAAGAAATTCAATTCAAAAACAAAATGAGAAGCAATACTGAAAAAGATCAGCAAAATGTAAAGATAGGCCCAATAAAGATAGACGCAATTTACTCATACCGTATATCCCACTCTGAGGATTGAAACGCTCCTAAATTTATAGATACGAAATTCTGAAAAAATGCACATTCCACTTAATAGTATATATAATTGTCCACCGCCATTTGTAACGCTGGGAGAGGTTAAAAACATTCGTCTGCTTCTTTATCGGATGCGAACTCCCAACTTCTATTTTGGTGTCTAGCAGCAGAGACAAATCCTTTTTGTTTAAGTTGTGCTTCTGTGTGCAAATAAAGCTAAGCATGAATAAAACTGAATTATTTGTAATTATGTAATCGTAAATTTCACATTTTATTCGCATTTTTAGCCGGATTGTAGCAAATGTTACTGAGATGAGGCCTGCAATTCCTATCATTTTGCATTCAAACATATATATATATATATATATATATATAT
>JAPMOR010084539.1:0-13855 GCA_026543865.1 Argiope aurantia | reverse complement strand
GTTCTTAATGGTTTAATCTAATTCCAAAACAACATCTTTGATTTTCAAATATATATATATATAACATTTGAAAATAAAAACACAAAGAAGCTGTTAGCAACATATCTTTACAGCAGTTATAAAAAATAATAAATGAATTATTTTCAAGGACTCAGCTTAATACCTTTCCAATCAATCCTTAAAATAATTTAAAATAGGATATGAATTACCAAATTAAAAAAAAAGTTAAAATGCTTCATTATTTATAGGAATTTGCCTTAAGTTCATTAAGCAAACTGCATTTCAAATCTTTTTTTCAGAGCAACCTGTTAATAATCACTTTGCAATATTAAATAAGAAAAGTACTAAATTAAGTAAATCTATTTTATTTTGCTGCACCAGTTTCTAATTGATTATAGCAGAGGAGGAATTCTGTGATGATGTTTTGTTATGCAGTTTTAAGTCCCTAAATAAGATCAGGCTGTTTTTAATATTAATAAATTTTTTGAATATTCTACTATATAGGGCTCACAATTATTATTGATTTGCCAACAAGTGTAGTTGTAATAAATTGCTAACAAAACATAATTCATTCAATTTTTGCTGAAAATTCACAATAGAGAATATAATTAAGATATTATTACATTAATATGGCATTAAGTTATTAAAGGATGAGTTATTCAAAACATTCAAATTTGTTGACATCATTACGAAATATTATATAATAATATGGTGCTTGTTTACTTGATATCGAACATTTGAAATATGGATCATATTTCATATTTTAAAGTAAAATACGATAAAAAAGGGGAAAATAGTAAAATAAACTTATTCCAAAGAACAATTTATTCATGATATGCTACAAATTAAACTTTTCGCTCCAATTACAAATATATGAAACAACTCATTCAAATTTATAGGCTTGCTTTCACAGTTAAATTTGGTCTTAATATCAAGTTTCTAACTTTATTAACTGTCTGTACAAAAATCCTCTATATTTAATAAATTTAACATACATAAGATACTTTTTTTAAAAATAAATACAAAAGGCCATTAATGATTAATTTACTTAAATTGAGCTTACCTTTCATTATGCTGCAAGGAATTCTTTTCTGTAAGGAATTTGATGTTGTTTACATACATTCTCCAGGGCATCCGATACTTGGCAAGGCAGTCCATTTGATAAATAAACAGACAATATAAAAGGGCCTGGCCTTTAAGGAAGGATGTTACCCACTATAAGCAAGAAATTCTGGAAAATTACACAGAATCTCATTCCGATAGCACATACCAATAATAATTTCAGAGAGCACACAACTGAATCTCTGAAGAATTTATAATTACTTGCATCAAAACTATAAGACTTCTAAAATATCAGAAAAAAAAGTATTTCCATTTATATCAATGAGTTTGCTAACAGCACTCAAAAACAGCAGAGAAATGAACTGATAAACTGAAAAAGCTATCTCTCTGCAAATGGAATGAAAAAACCAACACCATTCTTTCAACTACACATGATGCTGGTTATTTCAAAGAATAAATTATACTTAATTGAGGATAATGGAAAATTAACATAAAAGAATATATGATTACTATTTATCTATTACAAAAGAACCAACAATCATTTAAAGTAATATAATGCTGTTTCTGCATGAATGAAAACCACTAAAAATGGAAACATAAAACTAAATTACAAAACTCAAGAAACTATCCATACAAAATGATGCAAATATCAATGGTCACAGTTAATACCCCCTTTGTCTCTGACAAATCATGTCCTCATTCAGAATCTTTATTAGATTACTTATTATTAATCTTTATTAGATTGTTCATCCCGAACAATAATTTGGCGCAAGTAAACAAATTTTTAATAATGGTCTTTAAGACATGAAAAACTTTTGACAAAGAATATTCAATACCATACAAGTCTTGAAGACCCTTGTCTCAAGAGAAGTTACAAATATAACAATTGACACAGGGCACAAAGGCCCTATGCTTTTTATGTACCGATTCTTTTTCATATTAAATATCTGGTTAATGTTTACTAGAAGTACAAATAAAATAAATTGGCAGTCTGTTTTTGACGAGTTCCAATTTTACATAAAGGTTAAAGGGCCACAAAGGAAATATTTCTTGAGACTTGATTGAAAGAACTGATCTTGTTGATAACAATAATGATAAAATAAGCAGTCTGTCTGATATAAAGGCCATAATCTTTGTTCCCCAGGGTACTAGAGTGCCTTTTAACCCAAAAATATGAATCTCACAAAATATTAAGAAATTCCAGATATGCAGGACTTGGAATATTCCAAAATAGGAAAACTAATTTATACATGAACTTTATAATCAAGTGTTTCTATAAAACTTGATCAATATCTGAGTAAATGACCTAAAATTAGGAAGGATACGATGCATAAATTCAATTGGCATGTTCTGCAGATGAATCGCATCAAATTACTGAGCACAGATAATTATTTCCATCATGTTTTTGCTGTCTTAGCATAAACATACATTTTCGCAATGGTATACATAATCAATTGTACTCTGGTCTTGATCATAATTGAAGTAGCACTTCATATATTGTCAGAATTACTAGTTAATGAGGTATGAAACTATGGTAGTTACTTTACCCTAAATGTACTTTGATATTTTCTCTTACTCTATCTCCAAAGGAAACTGAAAAATTATGGAAAATAAACTTAAATGAAATGAAAAAGTTGATTTGTTTAAGAGGTTCATTTATTTAATAAGGAAAACAATTTTATTTCAAGCTTGAAAAAGATAAAAAAAAAGTTTTGAAGCAAAGGGAAATATATAAATATTCTAGCTGCTGTATCCATGGATGGGCCTGCACTTATTAGTTACTTATGTATGAAAGGAAAATAAAATAATATAATTTTAGTTATAAAGTTTTTTTAATCGTTATATTCAATCTCCAAGGATGTTTTAGAATGTTCAATCTTAATAATTAGAATAGAAATGAACTAATACCAAAATTAATTAATATTTTGAATAAACAGCACTCAGTTTGATCATTTCGCACATATATATAAAGTTTGCTTGGAATTTCTGTTCTACAACTTGGTAACATAGATTTGGCCATAGGAGAAATATGAAATTTCTATGTTGATATTAGCAACTTTAAAATAAGATAAGCAAAAAGATTGTTAGGACTTGTATACTTGATATTTTCTTGCCTTAATATTTAAAGTAATAAGACATAGTTTTCTTAATATTAACAGTAATTAAAAACATAATTCCAATGATTACAAATTTCAGATACTCTGAAATAATAATTTTACTTCGAACAAGATGAAATGTCGGAACACTGGATATTTTTGAATTTGTAACCTTTATTCACAACCATGCAACTGTACGAGAAATCTTTTATCTTTAAACAAATGTTCACAATCAAATATTTGAATTTTAAGCCTTGTATGATACAGCAGTCATGGTAAAACAAGGAGGGGAGGACTCAAATTCTACATATTATAAATTTAACATTCTACAGTAAAAAAACTAGTTTGACATAGTTTTTTTTAAAAAGGCTATTGACATATTTTTAAAAATATGATTTTGAAGCTGGCATGATCAAATATATAATAATTCAACAAAAACTGACAAATTTATCAAGTAAATTAAAATCTTATTAATTGATTTCAATTTTAAAAACATAGCTGTGAAAAAGGCAGACGATCTGCAAAGTGAGACAAAAATTTGTAAGAGCACAAATCAAGCCAAACTGTAAAAGAAATTATAAAAATTTTAAAAGAGTATTTAAAGGTAATTTTAATTGAATTACCTAATTATTAATTAAATTTAATTAAAGTACTAAAGGTGTATTTGTATATTAAAAGACATTAAGAAAAAAATTAACACAGTTAAAGACCATGAGTGATAAATATAACAGTAAAGTAAGCTTAATATTTCAATTGGTGGGGTGGGGGAGGAATTGTTATAAGCAGTGGTTAAATTAAAAAAAAATAATTGTTAGGAAATAAAATTTAGCCCACTGAAAAACTAAATATTTTAATTTTAAGATAGTGCAAAATTTTTATGCAATAATATGTTCTGTAGTAATGGACAAAAAAAAAAAAAAAAAGTAAAATCATTCTGTCCCTATTTCATTCCCTTTGGAAATGGAAACATAAGCAAATTTTTAAAAGCGCAGTTAATCTTTCTAAGTGCTAAATTTCACTAGATTCCACCAAGGTGAGTGGAATTGTGTAAGGCTCAAGCAAACATGCATTTGATTACATATATATGTGTCTGTGTGTGGTTAGAAAATAACTCGACAGTTTATGCTACAGCAATACCACAATCATGTCTAGAGTAAACAGCACATGGCTGTACAATATGTCTATTACTCTAGCACTTCTTTAAATTTCAACCCTGCCTTGCCCAAGTCTTTGTTAGAAATGATACTTTGATATATGGTGCATTAGGGAGAGGGAGGAAAAATAATATGGGCTCAGATCAAGTAATGTGATGGTGTTGTGTGTGTATAAATCTTACCCACTATAGCAACAAATGTAAGATGAATATTTCTTACTTGTACAAATTTTTGATTGACTAAAAAGGTTTAAAGTGGACCAAGAAAAACTTGATGACAATCAAATCAATGACTTGTCTGACCACATTAAGTGATTTCTTTTTGACATTGAAGGATGGATGGATGTTGGATTTTTATGGTGCAAGAGCCAAAATTGGCAATGCTGTGCCAAAACAAGTGGTATGTGTATATTATGATTTTGACATTGAAGGAATTGTGCATATTAATTCAGTACCTGAAGAACATTATGCTCTAAATATTCTCCTAGATGGATGAAGTGAAAACAATCACGATAGAGTTCAACAGAACAAAGCCCCAGCTACAATTCAAAGTCCATTCAAATTATTTTTCCAAATATGGGATCACTGTTTTGAAAATGGAAAATTCCTATGGAGCAGTGAAGGAGTCAAAATGGTTATATAGTAGCTGACAATATTAAAGTTATAATAAATAAAAAACTTAAAATGATTATTTTATATCCACAGCTTGTAAGTTTCATATAAGAAATTCATCCCAGAGAATAATTCTGAGACATATAAGTAGTAAGCCGTTTTTATTAGTAAAAATACTTCTTGTGTATAAAGCCAATATAAACCATAATTTTGAAATAAGAATTGAACAGCTGCCAGAGCCACGTCAGCCTTCCGATTTTTAAAAATCAGAGTTTCCAAGAAGCACCACGGGGAGGTGTGGTTGGACTTTGCTTCTCATCAAGCTGTATTTTGGCATTTTTCTACAATAACATTTCATACAAAGGAATTTCACACCCTCTTAAGATTTATAAAGTTAGATTATCAATAATACCATTTAATGTTCAAAGCATTTTCTGCCTTATTTTAATATATTAAGCATATTCTGCAACAACACATTTAATTACAATAAAGTTAAAAATTGACTTTATCGTTTTCACTAATAATTAAATAAATGGCTCCCTTCTATTGTTAAAAATAAAGCATGAAAATGTTATTTTGTAAATTAACTGGATTTCATTAATTACTTCAAGAAGTTATTTAGTTTTAATATAAAAGCTTGAAAAGCAAGCAATGATGAAAAAATTTAGTAGCTTGTTGAATTTTAAACATACCCCCCCCCCCAATCATTTAATTTAATGTACGAGAATACATCATTCTATCCACTTTGCAATGAATGAAATTTTCAATAAATCTATGAGAAAATTAAATGACATTAAATACACAATGAAATATATTTAGAATTATATTCACAATTGTAATATTAAATGATTTTATTAACTTTCCTGATATTTTTATGATTATGCATTTTCTGTTAAATTTTCATCATAAATGCATTTATCAAAGTAATAGATCACAGACCCCAGTTTTGCAAATTGTATTTAAGTAATATACATTGCATGAGAAAAAAAAAAAAATTCTGAATCCAGTGCTTATTTTACAGGAAGAATAATATGCACAGTTTAGGTTTAAGTCAATGAAATGCATAATTAAGTTTGTGAGGTAACTGGGATGTAATATTTTTCATTGGATGGATCTGTTTTGTCATTTTGGATGGATCTGTTTTGTCATTTTGGATGG
This sequence comes from Argiope aurantia, assembly GCA_026543865.1. NCBI lineage: Eukaryota > Metazoa > Arthropoda > Arachnida > Araneae > Araneidae > Argiope > Argiope aurantia. Next base: position 7,774 of record JAPMOR010084539.1, on the reverse strand, counting down.
AAAATGATTTGAGAAATACATTGGCACAATAAACAGAACAAATGAAAAACCAGAACACACTTCCACACTGTTTAGAAAATTTATTCATGCTTTCTTTTAAAGTTAAAGACTTTTGAAAAAAAAAAAAAATTAATACAAGAAACAAATATTGTGCTATCAAAGAGATGTTAAATGTCCTTTGAAGAAACAGGACACAGAAATAAAGAAAATATCACAAAATTTAACAACCATAAAAATTCTAGATTAAGCTGTTTATGAAATTACTCAGCATTAGTCAATAAAAATGAATACCCTAATAAGAGTCAAAAAGCATCCTAGGAAATGAATACCAACACATTAGTTAGCCTAGCATTTCAGTAATAGTTTGAGAATAAAACGTATCATTTAACATCAAAGAGAGAATCTTTTAGTTACAGGCTTAAGTCGCACACACAATGATAAACATTTGTAGTACAACACATTTTGTCTAACATTTCACGAAATTAACTGATGGTGAATAAAAACTACTAGTAAAGAATTAACTACAATCAGATTTGTTTAAAATCGCATTTATTATTTCTTATATATTTTCACACATTTTCTACTATTCTTAAAAAGTGAAAATAAAATCATAAAAAAATAAGAAAATTACCCTTTTACTTTCTTGCATATGAAGTATAGAGAAAGTATTGTAATCATCAAAAAATTCAAGCTCAAGATTTTGATGAATCAGAGCATTTTAGACTTCCCAGAATTCGAAAAACACATTTTCAGCATTATGTCTGCTTGTGACAAAGGCAACTCAAAACTGCTTTGAACTAAATGGTAGTTATTTCAAATATAATCTTTAAACCGATTTTTTATCAAATATTAAGCAAAATCCATTTGCAGGATGTTCAGTTGTCTAAATATAATTTAACATAATAACTACGAAACAAAGAGAGCTAGACGAATAAAGTTTGATACAAAGATTGAATATCTAAAGTATATATGCCTGCCATATCTAGAACTCAATCCATCAAGGCGATGACTTTTTCTAGGTTGCACTTTCACAAGCATGTAAAAGAGATACCCCAAAAATACCATGAATTAAATATATCAAATCTGTTAAATGATTTTTTAACTATAAATATGGTTCTGTTTCAAATTTTGGCTTCAATTGGTTGAGGCAGAAAAAAACACAGTGTCTAAAACACAAATTTTATTTTCAGTTAACACATGCCAAAGATTAAATGAAAAAAAAAAGTAAATAAATAAATTTAAAAAAAAACAAGGATCACACAACAAATTCAGTAAAAATGCTAAATTCACGTCAGAGTTCAATATTCACCAATGCCTTGCTAGGCATCCATGACCTTATCCAAGGTCCAAAATTTTATGCAAAGTTAAAGAGAAAACACCTTTATTAGCAGGAGCCACTCCCACTTATTTAATTCAGTTTTTTTTAATTCTTTAGGATTAACTATTTTTCTTTCAATTTTTAAAATTCATTTCATGATAAAAGTTTAGGAAAATGTATTTGTTTATAGGAACATACTTTATGTATAGAGCTAATTAAAAATAAACTACTTTAATGTATAAAAAAAGCGTAGCGATATATAACTGAAAAAAGTGTTGATGCTTTAATAATTTTCAATTTTAAGAAGTGCTTTTATATTATACTTAATAAATTTCAATGCACTGATATATATTTATATCTGTGAGACTGCATAAGTTTATTTCTCTGACAAAGAGAAAGAAATAAGTGCATCTACATATGAAAAATTAAAAATAATAAAATGTTTTATCTGTGCCACATATACTACTATTCATTTGATTCTATATAATTCCTTTTTCTATATAATTATTTTAAACCCACAAACTTTTTTTTTTCACTTTTGCTTACCTTGGGCCTATTTTTATTAATAGAATGAGTCAACATATGGTGAAATGGGTTAAACAGATGTCTAAATGCATATGATTGTCATACGACAAAATTTCCTATCATCACTTAAAAGATAAATCGACTTTTAGTTTTTGGTAAACAAACTCTGAAAGGGTTCTCAAAATTCGGACTCTTAATGAAAAGAAGATACTTACCCTTATTTTATGTGCATTTGTTGAAAATAACCCATTCGATTTCGATCACTTGTGGTAATGGTTCATCTGTCCGCACCAAAGTAAGCAGGTTGTTGTTCTTTTGCAGTTTTTGCCTCATTCGAACCTAGAAATAGAATCGCAGCTTTATTTCACTTTTCCCCCCTAAACCTGCAACTGACTAATTTTAAAAGAGATACTATTAAATTAAAAAATAATGATAATGAATTACCTCTAAGATTTTCTGCTGTATAGTTACTCAATACATTAAAGAAAATTTCCACCAATTTTATAATTATTTTTATAGAAGTGCAATTTTATTATCAACAAAAAGTTGCACTGGGATTATTTTGGAGAGCGAAATCTATTTGAAAGGCAATAAATTTGTGGTTTCGTGAAACTATGAATTTAATTGATTTAAAGCTTGAAAATTTCAATGGAAACTTCATTTTTTTAATATTTCTATCTAATCTGCTTTTGATAAATAAGGTAACAATTCATGTATAATATTTTAAGATTCTAGTAGCTAGTACTCCTTTTTAAAAATGTTACCTTCTGTGCCACAAGTGTTACACTGTTCTGTTATTACACAGACTAAAAGCATTATAGAATGCTTTAATATTAATCTATAGCATACAAAATCAGATATATTTTTTATATTTGGCACAATTTTAACATTTGCAATCTGAATAATAAATAGTGTCCCCCACTGCATTGTTAGAATGTATGTTAAGAATTAATTTTTTGCAGAGAATTTCAATTACTCATTACTTTTGTAGCATTTTTAAAAATTACACTTTAGTGTTATATAGTATATATCTCAAGAACCAAATAAAAAATTATGGACTCTTCTTTGGCCTTGAGTACCACAAATTAAAATTCAAGGAATTTCCTCATGTTTTTAAGGATCAAGGGGGATACTATTTTACCATAGTTTTTTTTATACAGAATTCTCAAAATAAGTCAGTATTCACTATTAAATATTAATATTAACCCTGATATTACAAAATTAAGGAAGGGGAAAAAATAATTTGTTTACAGTCAAGTAAAACTCAAGAATGGAACAAACATCCTAAGAATGTTTCTTTTGGAGGGGAAAAAGAAATTGTCAAAACATAATTCACAACACAAAGTAGAAACAACAACAATGATTATAACTATAGGCCAAAATCTCCTGCCCCATGGATGAAGACAAAAAAAAAAAAAGAAAAAAAAGGAAGCGATTTTATGGGGTAATCAAGTTACAGTTAGAAAGATCACAAGAAGGAATGAAATTTCAACCTGTTTTTGGTACACCAATTGTACAGGACCCAAAAGTGAAGATTAGGACAAAAAAAAAAAAAAAAAAAAAAAAAAAATTGTGGTTCTCTAGTTGTCCCATTAATAAGAATTTTTATCTGAATATGTACATTTTTTGACTGAATAACAATAATAAATGGTAGTGAAAGTTTTAATGCGTTGAGGAATAAATTTGTACATTAAATAATTTCTATACAGAAAATTATATGCCAATATGCCATAGGTAATATTGAGGAAAATAATATTTTGCAGGTTAAAATTGCTTTGCAACATATATTATTCAAGTAATACCATTGTGCATTAATAATTTAGATTAACAAATTTATTCTATTTGAAGATGTATATTGAAGTACAATAAACATTCATCAACAAAACAATAACAGAATAAGCAAATCTGCATTTTGTTTTCATAGAAATTAATAAATCAAGTACACGTCATTTTAATTACTTCACTTTATGATTAGGGTAAGGTTAAAAAGATTTTGTATTTATTTCAAAATAAACACATCAAAAAATTTTATAACTGAAAAATTATTGTACTTATTATGTTTAAAGGTCCAAATCAGCTATATGGAAAAGAAAATCCTTGACTAATTTTTGATATATCTGTTCTGAAAGGGCAAAAGACAGAAATTTCAAATTTAACAAATGAAAACAAAGAGAAATTTTGAGAAGAATCCCCCCCCCCAAGTAAATATGAATTATCTGAAATTCTATAGCATCAAGACAAATTCTTAAAAGCAGACCAATGATATTTCATATGAAAATAACGAAAAAGAAGAAACATTATGATAATATCCAATCTGAATTAGTTCAATCCAATCTCATGTGACAGATACCAAACAAACCACATTTGTTCAATTTTCAACTGTTCTGCCCTTTGTTGGGATGCCTTCCGATAAAATTGGTAAGAGAATTGAAGTAAATGTTGAATTTTATGCTGGTCAAATAATTATCCAAAACTTTTGATTTAAAAAAAAAGAAAAAGAAATCAATATTTTGAATTATTTTCTCCAAATTTTTGTAAAAATATAATTTTATTTTAATTTCGGAATTTTACTTAGTATTTTCAATGTAATTATTGCTAATACGTAATTAATATCGCTTTCTAATTAATTTGGGGCCGTTTTATTCTTTGCTTTCCTATATACCTTTTTAAATGCATTCCAATGCAGTTTTTTTTTTACAATTTTTTAAATACATTTTCAACACTCCTAATATGACATTAATAGAACTCTAAAAAAATGAGTTGGATTCTGTTTATTTGAAATTAATGGGGAAGTTATCTTAAATAAAAGCCACAAATATTATTACCAAATACAGTGTCAACTAGCAGTATCAAATCTTAACGAATGCATGCTTGTCTTTTACAATGATAAAGGAGCAACACATAACGAAAATTCTTTTGTCCAAAAGATACGTTGACAAACTGCTATGGCAAACTTTCTTGAAAAATTACTTGTGTTCTTTTTTACATATTATTTAAATACTATTGAAAACTGAATTTTAAAAATATAGTTTTTTAAAAATAATTATTACTCTTAAATAAGTTAAGATTTTAAAGCTTATTAATAGAATAATTACATTTTTTAAATTAATATTAAGACTTAGATGTTTGCAGTATGCTCAGAGGAAAGAGCAAGAATCTGAAATTTGTATATGTTGAATAAATTATGTTTACAAATTCAAATTGTGAAATATAATAGTATAGATAACATTTTTTTCTGTTATCTAGTCAACTTGAGAATCGGTTATTTTACTTCAATTTGTAGAAATCATTAAAGAACAAATAAGCAAGATTAAACTTTCATAATTCTTATTTACATATTATAAAAAATGTAATTGATATAACATATATGATAATTATTTGAAAAAACGTGAGTAAATGGATGTTTCAGTATACTCGCCGGTTGTTGGTGGTGGTGGGGGGACACTCAAAAACTATTTATCAACATTTATTTTGTTAGACACTTAGAAAGAACACAAACATAGCATGGCTATTATGTTAAAGTGAACAATGAAATCAATTTCATTCAACAGAAACATCCTAGATATTAAACAATAATATTTTTTTTATCTCTAGCAAAACCATATTATAATGTTGATTAATATACTTTTAAAGCAGAAAATTTCTGAAATGCATTTTAAAATGCTAAAGTTACATTGATAAAAATTACACTGAATGAATATCATAAAATAAAACATTAGCATACAATTAGAAACAAAACAAAACATGAAATTTAATGCAAGAAGGAGGTATGATAAATATATATAAAAGTTAAATAGGATATAAAGAGGAGTAGGAAGAAACCCTTTTATGCTTTCGTAGAATTTTATAATGTTTCAAATTCGATATGTTAAAGAAATAGACAAAAGGAGTGAAACATCCATGTAGCAATGAAGTTAGAAATAAATATATAATGGATGCTGATATGGAAATTGATTTTCAATGAAATGACCTGCATTTTTTAAAAACAGAAATCCTTGAATTGCACAATGGTTAAGCATGATATTATGATAACAATGAATTTCAGTTTAAATACAAGAAACTAATGATATTAGCTTTTTAAAAGTAGAAACAGTTGCTTGGCATAAATTCTCCATCTTGAATCTATCATAAATTAGCAAATGTTTAGAAAACCAGTAATAATGCTTTCAGTACCCATCCATTTCCCTTCACCATTATATTTTGGTAGTATTTATAACAAATTTAGGTGATCATAAAAAAGGTACCAAATAAGGGAAATTTGATGACCGGTTTTGCTATCAAAATTCCAATTTGACTGCTTAGCAATGAATAATTATTTACAGTTAGTAAATATGGCTGCAAATGAATTATAAAAATACACAAAAAAATTATTTTTATGAATAATGTAATGAAACAGAAATGATAATTATCAAAAATAAAACATTAACAAGAATAAATAGATTGCTCTTTTGTTATTAGACATGACTACCTAGCAAGAACCAAACAATACGAAATGCTAAAAGATAAAGATAACAAGGTTCATAATACAAAAGTAAAACTTCATAAAGCATATTATTATAATGGAAAAAACTAAAAATCAAATACAAAAAGTATTTAATGCTAATTAATGGTCTTTGAAAGTTACATAATATGCAAGTAATAAAAATACAGAGCTGACATTATGTAAACTTGTATAAGGAACAACCCTTGCAAAATATTTACACATACTGATTTATGAAATAGTTCTTTCCATTGTAACCCTTACATTAGATATTTTGCAACTATTAATTCTTAAAAATTTATGACATTTCAATTTACATCCTATTTTTTATAGTTCTCCTATTTTTTATACTTTTATAGTTCATCCTATAGTTTATAATTCTTTATATATCTCTTACAAGATGAGTAGTAGGAAATTGCTGTAAAAAATCAGCACATCTGCACATACATGACAATACAGATTCAAACATTTGCTATGTACAACATATTTTCTGTTTTATAATAATAATGCATAGTTCAGGTTGAAAAGATTAATATAAATTTTTAAAATTTAAATATGCATTATTTTAATATTTATATTTGGCCAACATCTTCTATTATTCATCATCACAACCTGTCATGAAATTGATGATAGAGCAATGCCAATTTCTAAACGAGTTTTTAGGTCATTTTTAATAGAAAGGAAGAGCAGCATTTAAAAATATTCAGCCAATAAAAAAAATTATCTGACTTTTGAAGTGTAGAAATTACCTGCAATCTGAAAATTTAATAAAAGAACTCCTGCTTTTTTAAAACCTATAAGCAAAATAAAACTCTTACTTCACTTTTTAAAAAATTGCAGAAAAACATGATTAAATATTTTAAGAAGAAATGAAAAACATCTTAATAAGTTTTAGTTTTCATAAATAATGGAAACAGATTTGCTAAAAGTTAAAAAAAAAGAATGAAATAAAGCCAGCTTCGTAGTCAAAAGCAAAATAAAAAATGCCAGTGGAGGCATTTTTTTTTTAAGCCAGCATGAGATAATACATCACATTGTTTCAAAATTTAAAAATAGTCATAAAATGAAGAATTTTATTCAATGAAATACTCTAAACACATTTCAGTTTAAATTAAAGCAAAGATAACATTTTGTTTTTCTTTTATCACGACAATAACAATGGTAAAATAACATGAGACAATGATTTGAAGAAGCAATGATATTATTGTGAATTTCATTATAATAAAAATCAATGTTACCAATTATGTTCAAAACTAATTTTTCAAAAATTACTAAAGATAAAGGAAAGATAATACATTTTCATTCAAATAAAATTTGAAAAGCCTTTTTTAACCTTTAAAACAGTATAAAAATGTTTGTCTGATGATGCTTTGTTGTTACAGCAATAATGCATTAAAATTGCTTTTATTATTTAAATTAAACTTCAAAATGAAATTTTGAAATATCAATTC
>JAPMOR010084537.1:0-40465 GCA_026543865.1 Argiope aurantia | reverse complement strand
TTTTTTAATGCATAATACCATTCATTTTGATTGGAAATATGTATTTAGTTTTATCGTTTTATTTAATGGCATATACGCTATCTGTCTTTATATAAAAGACTGATGTATGAAGCGCAGGGATCGCAATTATTACTTATTGTAGAGTGGCAACAAATAATTGCAAATAAACCGTTTTACAAGTTTCAGACTGCGTATTGAACGTATTTATAGTTGAATTAAATTCCGCTCTTCACTCAGCTAATTACTGGGACTGAAAAATGTTCTGGAGAGAGTTCTGTGTCACCATCCAGTCAGAGGAAAAAAAGAAATCAAGAAATAGCATTGGAACAAAAAGTTTAATCGAGCGCAAACATTAACTTAACTATTGCTAGATAAGTGATCATTAAGACTTTATTACGGAACTGATGTTCATATCTTCCAAAACAATTATCTTGAATGGTCGTTGCATTGGTCTCTGTCTTATGTTATGACTTAAAAATAACCTTTTTAGAGATGTCGATTTCATTTCAGTATAATTTTCTCCTTTATTTGAATAATATCTTTAAATTGAATTTGATACACAATTTGTTTTGAAATATTATGGTAGAATTCTAATTCATCCATTATCATTCATCTATCACATTCATTCATCATTCAAACACGTGCTTTTGCCTATCATTTCATCCGTGGTAGGATTTTCACTTCTGTTTTATTTCGCATATGTACACTTTTTAGTTTGCCGTTACTGATTCAATTGAATTAATGTTTTTGAGTATTAAAATAACAAATTAAATGTTTTTTTTTTTTGCAAAAAAGCATTTCTTATTAATTATTTAGCAGCCTAAAAAGTCAATATTCTAGATGAATAATCTGGTCACTAAAGGCGACTAGTTCCAGGAATATTGTGACATTTATTTACCTGAGAGCTGCTACTCAGGTCAGAGGAAAATATCTTTTGAAATTTTAACTAAAATCGTGAGTGCTCTTCTTAGTCCTGTGAGAATATATTATTGTAAAAATATTTATTTTTGTACAAGCTATCGTATTTTAAATATAAAATAATTTTTTAAGAAATAAAAAACTGGATGAAAAATCTAAATATCAATTAATATACTCTTTTTAACCCTTTTTATTATTATTATTGTTTATGGGCTATTTGTAAATTGCATCATATTTGCATTATTGCATTAGGTTATGCCATAATTAAGACACAATTGTTAAAACATTCTACAGGCTAGACCGTTGGACTTAAAAGTTTCTAATTTCGCAAGTAGTTATTTCTTGAGGTAAAACACAGATACTCATTGATAAATAGATTTTTAATGTTTAAATGAAATTTTTAATTAAAAATTACTCGAAATCTTTACGGTGGTTTTTTCGAAGTGACATCAGAGCATGGAAATGCAAAAAAAAAATTATATTTCATTAAAACTTTTTACAAAATTAGCACTGCAATGATTTTAGTTTTTTTTTTTTTTTTTTTTCCTTATAATTTTGTCTCCAATTTTAATAATTTTTTTAAAAATACATTTTTAATATATTTTACGGCAATATTTTTCATCCTTTATGTATCAATTTATGCTCAGCATGTCGCTGTGTTATTAATTACAGTGTTAACATAAATGAATGACTGGAAATAAAGATTTATATTTTTAAAATTATTACACATAATAGAATCAGTAATACACGGTAAACATCGCATCTGTTGTTAAGTTAATGATTCACAGATTAGAGGATCTATAAAAAAATTTAAAATTCATAATTCATCAAAGCGTTTATTGACTCAAGTTAAATAAAATATAATTATTTACTTTAGTTAAGCAATTTTTTTAGTTGATGTATGTTATTACTAAAGTGTACAAATGAGCTGTTGGTTCCTTGTTAGAGTGAATATCTTGTATTAAACAGAGTTCGCCTTAAATAAAACTGATTTATCGAATTAACAATATAGATAATGTAAAAGGTCGTAGAAACCGATTTCTTGCATTTTATTTTTCAGAAAATATTTTATATTTTATTTCATTTCATATTAACACGTACTGAAAATAACACTTTGCAAGGTTTAATTTGCAGTAATAGTTAATTTTTTAGCATGAGCTTTTGTTAATGTGATGGCAGGACATTGATAAAAGTTAATTTACTCCCACACATGCTTAACGGGCTTATGAAGTTTAGATTTTACTTTGTACGAAATAAATTGTGGAAAAATATACTAAAATACCTTTTTTTAAAATTCATTAAAAATAGGAACTTAATTTATAGATTAAAACATTGCTATCATTAATTTTTTTTTTACTTTAACTTTATGTAAAATTTATTTTTGTGTGGTATTATTTTCTTAAGTAATAGCCGAAAACCTTTGAAATTTCGCTTAATTTTTAATTAATTATAATACTAATTCAAAAATCATAAAAAAAAAATTTCTCCGCGGTGCAAATTCTCGGCCTCTAAGGTATACATGTGCCACACTTGGTTGCTGTAGATCAAACGGTCTGGCTTGTAGAGGGCTAGCACACACACATTCACCTTTCTTATAAATATAGATTATTTGAATATATTATCATTATATCTTATTAGATATTTATTAATTACTTAGTTTAATTCATTTGTATTTTAAGTGCAATATTTTTTATATTAAAAAATTCCGAAATATTAACAATTTTGTTAAACTCGAATCCAATTCAGAGTAGTTAAAAACATATTCCTGCTTAAATATTTCCCTAATATGCTATAATAAATTTTAGTGATTTGTTGCTACAACTTTTGTTTTGGTTTATGTACTAAAACCTAGAAAGAAACATAACCTATTTTTTCTAGAATTAAATCTCAGTGCAATTAAATTTCAATAGTCTCTTAATAATAGATTCAAATATTGACAATCTTTTGATGGTCAACAAAAGAAGTTGAGAATTTTTTCTACAAGTATCTTATTAAATTTTTAAGAAAGGAATGAGAGTCAAATTAGGGATAGTGTCTGAATAAAAAAATAAAAAAGGGTGAAGAATTATACTGATCTAGTTAGTACTTAATTTTATTTAATTAAATATAAAATTATTTATTGTGTGTTATTTTAAGAGTAAGAAAAATTTTGCTTGTCTTTCTGTTGGATTTAGAATGCCCTTACCCCTCCCCCGGTCGGTAAAATCTTCAACCGTCATCAACTTTTGAAAATAAAGGCACAGTTGATGAATTTTTAATTTACTCATCGTTTGTTTCGAAATTTTAATAAGAAATTCATATGTGCTGTAACCAATTATTGTACAATCATGCCGTGTAAATAAAAATAAAGGGAACAGATACAGGCTTACTTTAAAAATAATATGAAAACTTTATTATTTTTTTTTACATAAAACTATTCTGTTATAATTTATATATTAAATATATACTCAGTGTTATATAGTCAATCGAAATATATTCTAAACTGAATTCTTACTAATTCTGTTGCCAGATAAAATTAAATTAATATAATCAAAGATTAGATAATATGTAAAAAATATATTAGCGCATAACACGACCTTTATTCCTCTAACACGAAATTTGAATACATGTCTTGTTTGAAAAATGTCAACACGCCCCATAAATTTCGCTTATCACTTCTCCTTCGTGGTTTCATAACCGCAGTGCACCCACATATAATTCAAAGATCTGTAATTGAAACATATATATAGGCAACTACTGAATAATTTAAGTACTAAATAATTAATTAAAATGCTGGATACAAAATTACGTTATTACAATCCAACAAGAAAACTTGTCCATATAAATACTGGCAATGTAGAAGCTATATTGTTTTTAAAAAGCAAAAACCAATATTAATTTGTCGCTTATATCGATATCTTTTCTGATTTTAGCAGTCAATTACTTCTATATTCTATTATTATTATTATCCATTGTGTTGTAGCATTATCTTGACAGCCATCACTCATATAAATGTTTAGACACAGTATTCTGGCAACGTTGATTTGGTGCTTATTTGTTTATATTTACTATAATAATGTTAAATTATCGCGAAACTATTTTTTAATTAACCGAAGTTTCTAAATTGACAATTCTTTTTATAAAATGGTATATTGATAATATTTTAAGTGAAAAATCACAAATATCCTTTTTTCCCTTTCTTCATGTTCCACTAAAGTGTAAATCAAATAGAGAGATGGTAATCGCTTCATGAACAAACTTAGAAATTATAGATATGAGTTCTGATTTTATTTTGGGATTTACTGAAGAAGCTTCAACAAAGAAGGTAAATTCCAAGGAAATTTTCAAATGTCATATTTGCAATAGAGAATTTTTTCACAAAAGCGATCTCACGCGGCACTGTTTTATTCACACCGGCGAAAAACCACATGAATGTGATATTTGTTTCAAACGATTTGGATGCAGATCCAATTTAGTAAGACATCGGCGACTTCATACTAAAGAACTTCAGTATAAATGTGAGGTATGTTCCAAATCCTTCAGTCGGAGAAGTCATTTAAGGGAACACAGTGATGTTCATACTGGTGCTAAGCCTCATACATGTGAAGTTTGTTCCAAGTCTTTTAGACAGAAATCCTCTCTCGTAATACATTTACGAGTTCACACTGGTGAGAAACCATATCAGTGTAATGTATGTAACAGACGATTTAGTTTGAAATGCAACCTTAGAGATCATCAGATAGTCCATGAAGGTTCTAAGCCATATGTTTGTGAAGTTTGTAACAGAGCATTTAACAAGAGGAACAATTACAAACGTCATTGTTTAATCCATTCAAAAAATGAAGATAACTGTGATAACATTTGTCATAATGAATCTAATATTAATTAATCATTCCTTTTACAATAAATTATCATTAAGAAATAAAGGTACTATTCTGTTAGTGGGACCCAATTGTCTGTGAATTTGAATGTTAAGGTTTCCCCATTAGTTCCAACATTCATTTGCTAAGATTTGGTGATAAGTGGTAAGGTTTGATATGTTTTTGTCTTGGGGCCTATTAATAAGAACTGTATTAAAATAAATACCCCGGAGTATTTTATTTATATAATAAAATATTTATGTACTATCTACTGCCTAATACTATAAAATCACTTAATATCAATCTCGTGTATCAAAATTAACAAGTGAACTGTTGTGCATCATGCTGAGGCAGAATAATAAAAACTTCATATAAAATATGTTTTGATTTTTAAAATTTTGGTATGATATTTATAATATGTGCACAGATTGCCTCCATTACGGAATATGATCTTAAATCAAGAAATTTCACCCCAATATAATAACGTTTAAATTATTTTTTTACACATGAATGCTATTCTTTCTATCACTTGATTAATGAATAGATTATATTGTAAAATGTAATCATTAGATTAGCTTCTCTGCCTTCATTTTTTATTTGAGCATATAATTGGAAATATAATTTTTTATATAAAGCATGGGAGTATATTGATAAAAGTCATTTTCTTTTTAATACAAAGTTACATTTAATATTTTTCATGTTTGACTGAAGAAAAAAGATTTCTTTTAAAACTATTCTGTTTCATTTGCTCACTATTTTAAGGAATTAATAATGCTTGTTAAAAAATAAAAATCGTATTAATAATGAATTTCATTTATAAAGAGATTTTTAAAAACTAATATTTTTGTAATTTAACTCTTTCTTTTTATTTCTTATCTATTTAGAATGTTAGTTAACTAATTTGCACAAAAAAATTGATAAATAATGGCACTAATCAAAACTATGGTAAGTTGAATTCCATTGCGACAGGAAAGACAGTTTGTGAATGTAAAGTACTTCTGTAAACAAGCTCAACTTTATCTTAATGCATTTCGTTTGCTTAAAATAGCAATATATACTGGAAAGTTCATTTAGTGAAATTAGATTTTTCTATATAATCTGTTAAAATATCAGATTAATTAAAATATATTTTGTTGGTGTTATTCATATTTCTCTCCATCTTTTAATTTATGGTTTATATATAAATGGTATTTGTTGCTTGTATATAGCTGGTATTCCAGATTTTTCGTTTTCTAAAATGCTAATTTTCCAAATTTTTGGAATATAGACTCAGAATTTCCTCGAGCAGTTTCGAAATATTTTAAGATATTGATTATTCATATTGAAAAAAAATAAAAAAAAAATTTGTGTATCTGGCTCTTGATCCCTTGAGGCTCTACTGTTAAAGAAATCAGGAATAGCTTACTGAATACTCCTACGAACATTTTCTTATTTCCAACACTTGTTAATATACATATTTGAAGAATTAAATGAAAAGCTATAGCTACATCAAAATATCTACAGATCATTATTAAGTTTCAGTTGTTAACAACATATAGAGGTAATGAATTACTTTTTTAAACTAAGCAAGTTATTATATTTATATTCTTGTTATTTTTTTAAATTTTTTAACTCTGTCAACATTAATTCACCCAGTGTTCAGAACTCGAATCATTAGTAAAATGTTCCTGTAGTAAAGCTTCAAACCTTATTCTAAACATAAATTAATGTTCTAATCCTTTATGGCAACATAAATTGACTCATTTTTCCAAATTAGTGCTTTAAATTATAGCTTCTAAGTGGTAATACAGCTTTTTTGTGTAAATTATAGCTTTTCAATGGAAGAGTTTGTACTTCTGAGCTGATCAAAAGTTAGTGATTTAATTCTTTCTATCATCATATTTTCGTCTGGTACATGGAATCAGAGTTTAGAATATTGTCTTAAGCCTTTCTGGTTAATCTTAAATTCATCACATCCCCTGTCAATAAATATTATGAAATCTTTTATCTGGATCAATTACAGTGGCTTGTAATTCACAGTACTTATTATAGAAATCAGAACTACTTGAAGTTCAGTGTTATTTTATATACATAGAAATTTGACAGTTCCCCCCCCCCCCAAAAAAAAAGCACACACATCTGAACTATCAAACGTGTTTTAAGATACTGAAAAATCAAAAGAGTAAGTAACTATAAGTAGAGGTGTATAAAAATATAATAAAATTAAAATACACATACTTTAATATTATATATATATACTTTCATGTTTGTAAACTCTGTAATCAATTTTTCATTCACTTCCTGATGTGCTAGAATTCATACTTTTTTACACTTCTCTTGAGGGCAATATGCTATTTCAATATTTTTATAAATTAATTATTTAATTATATTCTGATTCCATATATCTGTCAGTACTCGTTAATCCTTATTTAAAAAATTGATTTGCAGATTCCATAATATGTAAAATAAATTACAAAGTTAGGATCCTGAAAAAAAAGTTGAAATAAAATAAAATAATCTCCTTTTTTTTAGTACAGTAATAAAAGAGCATTTTTAAAAATTTCCTTTATTAAATTTATTATTCCATGATTAAGGATTTATTAGCATATTGAATGCCACTTTATAAAAAATATATTTGGGTTTTGGAATTTTAGGAATTTAGATCACAGTATGCACTGTAAAGTGAATTAGGATAACATACATTATATTCTTATGATTAGAAATTATTTAAATTGATGTGGTTAACTCATTGGAGACTCTCTGAAATTAGCTGTCATTATTATTTTGATATATGTAATTTTTAACCTTTTTTATATTTTTATGAATAAAATGGCTTATTATCTTAACTATTATTTAATTTAATTTAATAATAGTTAAGATACTCTGAATTTTCTCACTATATTTGAAATTCACTGACTGAGATGATGGCGTTAAATAGTGTTTAATTTCATTATATATAAAAAAATTGCAAGTGTTTTTTCAATTCTAAGTAAACTTACTTTGGATGTAGCTATTGAATAAATAACTTTTATATTTTACTGTTCGTTACAGTTTCCTGAAACGATCACTTTTCAACGATTCTATCTCATTAAGGGGAGAGACGCGGAAGGATGAGCGCATTTCCAAAATTTTTCGTCATTGACCTTGATTTTCGCCCTTAGATACTTTTTTGTTCCATTTTTTTTTCACGTGTATGTGAGTATCGTGTCGTTTCTGACAGTATTATTTTAATTCAGTCTGAAAGTGATCCGAGTTTATTTTATTGTTAAATGTAAACATCTCCTTTCATCTTTCCCCTCACCCCTGTTTTGACAAATTAAATCCATCCTAACGCATGCGCAAAAGTGTGGAGGGTTTTAGAATCCGTTATCAAACAATACTCAACTTTCAGTGTATTGTATAATAAAAAAATGTAAAATATTTTAAAAGCTAATTAAAATGTTAAATTAACTAAAGCCAGCAAGATTAAAATATTTTACTTTACTTATAAATTTACAAGTCTGGAATTAGATTTCAATATATGAAAAAAAAAATTAAATTTTCATAAATTAAAGGATTTTATTTCTCTTCTAGGGCTCACTGAGCATCAGAAAGTCCATGGAAAATACTCTTTTATATATAGTCTGAAGATAAACAACTAACTTGTGTATTAAACAGTCTATTCTTTTATGATAATATAAAATTTTCAAAATTAATTCATTGATAGGCAATATTGTACTGATCCTCTGGGCAAAGAGAGTTTGTATTAAACTGGATCTGTTGCCATCGTGTAGCGTAAAAGCTACAACAGAAGTAAATCGAACAGGAGCAAAGGAAAAAATGTCGGCTTCCGCTTTCTGACAAATTATTGTGGGGGAAACAAATTTTAATGTTTTCGAAAGTTAGTAGTTTCAAATCATTGATACATTTTTCTTTCTATATCTTTATTTATGTAGCAAACCGACAGTTCGCCGGGATTACTGCAATTTGGTTTCTCCTTTGGTTTTCTTCTTTGGTTTTTCTAAGTATTTTTAAATTGAAATTTTTAACATTTTGGAGGTTTTACCCCTGTTCTATTCATTATGTTATGCATTTGTATAAGTCTTTCTTTCTGTTTGTTCCTTATAAAATTTAACTTCATTTTAAAACGGAATATGAATAAATACAAATATCTAAATATCATAGCTTAGGTATCGTCCTCGTCATCTGACCACGGTTTAAAGTTGCGAGGTATAGCCTTAGTGCTGCTTTAAAACGGGACGTTAATATCACTAAACTAAACTTCACAATGTTCTTTCTTCGATTTATTTACTGATGATTTCGATTTATTACCCTTATTTCACTTATCGTCGATACTTTGTCGGCATTTTTTTGAAGCATTTATTCCACACTTGAAGTCTATTTCGATACCTAGTTGTGTCAATATTAAACCGAGTTAACTATTTGAAGAGTCTGATCAAATCAAAATTTCTGAACTACATTCGTCATTTGGAAGCTGTTCGACATCTTTTCTCCGAACGGGAAATATTATATATCCGTTATCACGAGCTACGCGTATTATCTACTGTATGTATTTGAATTGGATGAAATTAGTTCTGACAGGTCAGTTACTTGATACCCGTCTGATAATTCTTTTCAGCGGAACAGGGATAATTTATCTAAATTTGGAAACTATTTAAAAGTTTTGTAACCTAATAAAAAACTTAATTAAAAGACTACATGCTACTAGGATTTTTTTGCCTGCATTTTAAAATTATATTGCGTATATAATAAGGTAAAGAGAGAGAAAGGAAGCTTGTGTATAATTTTTGAATATTGATTTCTAATTGGCAGTTCAAACGTTGCTTGCGTCTTTGCATCCTAAACAACGGCCTTAATCTTCATTTCGTTAAAAAATGTTTAATTCTGTCAAACATTATGGTTTGTTTCCAGAATTAGTTGTACCTAAATATTTAATTCATTGTGGTTCAGATTTAAATCATTTAATAAATAAAATAGAAGAAACGAATCTAGATGTTACACTTTTTTTTTCGAGAATTTTTGTAAAAAATATATTAGAAGCGCTTTTGCGATGTAATCTTTAAGACTAATTCTAATTATTAAAGTTATCTGAATTTTTTTTCAATGATTTGACAAGGATAATTTAAAAGTTTTATACACATATGCATATCGTAACAGCTTGCCCTACAGTGGGTCATGTTGTTATATTGCATGGAATTATTTGTTACACACAATGTGTTAGCAATAAATTTATACAAACACTTTTTCATTATTTTCTGATTCTTATAGAATAACAACTGGGCTATTTATTGTAGGAATATTTATTCTTAATGCACTTGAGTGCATAAGATGTTCTGATGAGCTATAGTCTGAAACGCAGTTTTTACTTGGAAATTTATGAAATTTAATGCCGTGGTTGTGATTCCATTCCAAATTGCGACATTGAAGCCTGTATTTGAGAAGAGTGATGAAAACTTTATGCTGAGTTAAGTCATCTGCCAAAGACACCTGCTAAGGCGACATTTTCCTTCGTTTATTTGTCTGATTTGAAGCTGTTTTTATTGCAGTATATGGTAATATTCTCTCCATAATTTGTCATCATGTGACTTCGCTTTGCAAAACAATTTTTTAGCTGTGACTCTATTAAAATGACACTGGTTTCCGCTTTGTAAACTCTTCTATAGCTAGCTTCTGGAATAGCCTCACTTCCAGTGGGCTGGCATGAACCTGGTCCTTCTGTCGAAGTAGGGGTACTGATGTCCATTGAAATACTTGCTAGTGACGTAGAAGGCATTCCGTCTGATGCAAAAAGTCGCGACTTTACCATTATACGAATCGATGCATTATTTTATTAAATGTCAGATCATAGGATAAGATATAAATCGGTTCACTGCAATAAAGAGAATATACTTCAGTTTCAAAAAATCTAACTTAAACGCAGGATTTTTTTATTTCATTTCAAAATTTACTTCAGTTTCAAAAAATCTAACTTAAACGCAGGATTTTTTTTTTTTTCATTTCAAAATTTAAAAAATGGTTTTGGATTTTTATAAATAAACAATAGAAAAATACACGAAAATTCAAAATGGAATTATGATACTATTAAATTGAGTTTAATGAAAATATCAAAATTGATATTATGTGCATGAAACATTTTTTCCTCACATTTGATACAAGCTATACAAAATTTGTTCATAAATGAAGTGATATAAAATAATTGCGGTTCTTATTGAACCAAATAAATGCACCACATTTTTTACCCTTAACAGTTAGTAATTTTCCACATTTGGATTATTATCACCGTTGTCTATCATCAATAAATATTGAAAAGTGTCCAGTCCCATGTGTTTGAACATTATAAAGTGACATGTAAGATGCTGAAAACTCCTGGCATTTCTTGAACAATTGTTTACTTCTATCTAATAAAGAAGATCCACAGTTTCTTTTATTTTTTAATTATTATTATTATTATTTCTTTGAGTTGTTGATCCCGTGTTTGCACAAGCTCTCTACTACTTCATTTGCGAATTTCTCTAAAGATAAACAGTTGGCCATCTCATCTTTGTTTCCACTGGATTTAATTAATTTGTGATATAAAATTCAAGCATTTGTGATAGTCATATCAAACATATGATAAAAGAATTTGAAATACCATTTTTTACTTTCATGTGGTGTCGACATATTAAAAAAATAATAATAAACAGCCTAAGGGGTCAACCTTTCCCATGTGTTAATTACACTCACAAATATCTGGAATCTACGGAAATATTTTTGTTTTTATCAAATCGATCTACTGCGAAAATTGGTAACTATCCACAAAATGTATGAAATTACTCCTATTAGCGAATAATATAACGGGATGTATTTTGATGTCAAATTCTAAAACTTAAGGCCTTTAGCAAGAACTCAAACAACCCTTTTCATTTTTATCAGCAGACAACTGAAATGAGATACTTAGACATTATTAAAAACCAAAAACATAATTTGTATAGCATAATTATCTGTTTTATATAAAGCATAATCTGTTTAGATTAAATGTAAGTTTTTCCTCACTTCCTTTCAAATGTTAAGCAATTTACTTGCACTGAAGACTCAAGATACAACTTTTACCAATATTTTTTATTTGATTAGCATGCGAAGATGTTACTTTTGGACCTTATTAGAATCCATCGTATTCAATAAATCTTTTTTTTTTTTTTTTTCCTTCTTCTTCTTCTTTTTCCTGCTCTCTCTTAATAATATTTCACAATAACATAGTCCGACGCAGATAAACATCACTTGGTAAATTTTTGGAAAAACTTAAAAATTTCATCTGCATCCTTGCTAAAATCGAACTTGGGTACTTTGCCGCTCCACGTTGTGAGTGCTTTTAAAAAAAAAATCCGTTCAGTTTGGTTTTACTTTTTAAACTTAATGGATACATTAATGATTTATTAAGTTTCTTATTTTTTGTAAAAATATATTTTATTTATTTCTTTTATATGTATATGAAAATGACTAAAATAATATTTTTAAAACATTTTAATTATTAGTTATTGATTCCGTTTCTTGCAAACAAATGCATTTATTCTTTATGATAGATTACATTGAGGCAATTTTATAAATTTATAGCAAGATATAATTAAATAATAATAGCAAAAAGTATGTCACGCCAATAAAAATAAGCAGTTTTAATTTTGACCGATGATTTTTTAAATTTTTATTGAAAAAGCATTTACATTTTTATTCATGGTCGTGAATTTAAAACTAATATAATGCAAGATAACTGAAATTCTGAAAAACGTATCGATACTTTTATTTTTAATTTTAGCATTACTGATTAAGATACAGTTATTCGAGCAGTCTATTTTCTCAAGACACCTATAAAACAAATGATGGGTCCAATAATTATAAAGAAATAATAAGCTGTAAACAAATACAAAATTAAACATTGTTATTTTAAAGCACTTATTAACTTAAGCGCTTACTGGGTTAAACTGATAATTTCAAAAATACCATTACTTTGATATCCTTAGTTACGAGATTTATTGTGCATAATTTCCAATGAGAAGGCTTACTGCGACGACATCCTGAAAAATCAAAGTACAGTAAAATTTCCCGACATCCTTTTAAACAATATTAACATGAAATCTATTTGCGTGTATTTCTAAATCATTTTACTAGAATTGCAATTTTTAAAAATACAGTAAAACTTAGGTTGTATATCACCAAGATTACTAAAATGTTTTTTAAACCTGCTTTTATGGTTTTTGACACAAAAGACACTTTTTATTTATTCCTTGAATTGGTAATTTGACTTCTATTAATTATCAAGTATTCTGTTAATATTTCCGTTGTAATAGAATATTAAGTTTGTAACAGTTGTAATAGAAAGCTTGCTCGAATGTGAACGAAATTATCCATATACGATTATAAATTACGAAATACGCTGCATATTTATTTATGAGCAGAAGAAACATTAAAAAATACCATCAAATAAATGAATGTATGTAACATAATCGTTTCTACCACATAGCAACACAGGATGATACGAATGCAAACAAATAGCTACGGCCGAGTGAGTTGCGATCAACGACATCTGGTGATGCAAATGGATGTAAAAAGCCTTCAAATGTCCACGATTTAAACACACGTTTTTATTAGTGTGCTTAAATATTGATTTTTACATACTATTATAATTATTTGTATAATTATTTTCTACATTTTAAGTCTTTGATTTATTATTCCTTATTATAAGTATTATAAAATCATGAAATCAGTCTTAAATTCTTCCATTTTCCTAATTAAGTGCCTCCTTTAATCGAGAATCAATTTTTTTAAAATTTATCAAATAGCTGATTATTAATATAGTGCATTATCATCGAATATGTTTATACATATTTTAACACTAAGCAAGCATAACAGATTTATATATATGTTATATTTGCTATGGACACATTTTAACAATTGACTACAAACAAAATTTCAACTCTCAACATATGTGGAAATGAATGTAAAAGCCTGTACAAAATTCCATCTTTATAAATATTAAATAAGTAAATTTAAATTGCTTAGTATAAAAATAAATTTTAAAAACATACATTTATTAAGGAATTAAAGAAGCGGAAAACTTTCTAATTGTATTAATAATCATTTTAAAATCTTTTATTTATATTCTAGTTTTATAAATACTGTGGAATCTTGAAAATATTGTTATAGCGTATTCATTATTAAAATTCTAATTATTATCAAATAAATAATGTAATAATAATTATTAATGTCAATATAACTTTTATATTAATATTTAAATTAATTTCATTTAATTACTTCTTAGTTAAAATTAATTTTGAAAATTAACATTTTTCTTAAAAATAATTAATATCTCATTCTTCCTGCACTTCTGATAATGAAATTTTATACGTTACTTGTTACAGTTTTCAGTATTTCTAGGGGACATGCAACACTTTTGCATCCTATTATAGGATTTTGAATGCAGTTTCCCAATGAATTAGTTTTTATTTTCTGAAGACAATTTTTTCACTAAAATTTTCAATGACGAAATTAAATTTCAAATTTCTAATCAAATTGTGGTTGCTGGCAAGCTCTAATCTCTGCAAAATGTCTTATTCATCAGCAAGAAGTTTTAAACAATTATTTGCAATTATTGGAGATGAAGTGTAAAAATTTAAAGATTAAGAATTTTAATATGTTAATATTTCCATTGATAAAATTGTATATTCATTTAGATTCCATCAATTAGACTGTCTTAAAATGTAAGCAAAATATAATTTTAAAGTGTTTTAATGATGTATACAGTATTCACATGCGGCATGGAGGAAGAATATCGGAATTTCAACTCCCCCCCCCCCACCCCACCCGCGGGGGCCCCTCAAATACGAGGATCAGAAACTTCCAGATGGGTGGTTGGTTCTCGCCTCCTTAGTAAGTACAGAAATAATGTAGGATGACAACTTCCAATCGATGACGCGACGTGGCCCCTACTGGAGGGATTGTACAGTAACCGGTGATGTCACTGAGAACTCAACTTTAGTTCAGGCCGATGTTGTCGCGGCGTCCGGTCATTCAGATTTTTCCGATTGCCTAGGACAGGATTACAATAGTCAGTCCGATAATCAGCTATATATCGGAATTTCAACCCAAGCTTTGCAGATTCGAAACTTACCGATCCATGCCTTTTTTACATTTCTTTCTTTTTACTTGCCAACTTCTTTGTCCTTATCATTTCATGTATTTCTTTCTATATATATAAAAAACTTAAGAGTAATTTCTAAACTGAATTTCATCTTGTTGGCGTATTTTAAATTTATGTATAAAGAAATGATCTGTTATTTAAAGAAAATTTTCAAAAGTTTGTGTTTGTAATTTTCAATTAAAAATTTTTTTTTTAAAAAAAAGCTTTTATTTTCCTTTTTATTTATTTATTTGTTCACTAAAACATGTATCAATGAAGGCAATTTTCTAATTTTTCAGACATTACGAATTTTTTTTTTTCATTCTATTTTTCAATATATCATATCACTTAAATTTTTTTCCAAGCGAAAAGGAAAAGTTATTCAACTTGATAACAAGACTTACCAAATTAATACATTCCTCAATGAAGTAATTCATTATAATATATAATATTAATAATTCTTATAATTAATAAATTCTTATGTAAAATATATTAATAAATTCTTATGTAAAATATATTAATAAATTCTTATGTAAAATATATTAATAAATTCTTATGTAAAATATATTAATAAATTCTTACGTAAAATATATTAATAAATTCTTATGTAAAATATATTAATAAATTCTTATGTAAAATATATTAATAAATTCTTACGTAAAATATATTAATAAATTCTTATGTAAAATATTTTAATAAATTCTTATGTAAAATATATTAATAAATTCTTATGTAAAATATATTAATAAATTCTTATGTAAAATATATTAATAAATTCTTATGTAAATTGTATACTACAAGAAATCGGAGCTGATGCCATCGTAAAGTTGAAAGATATTAAATTTTTGTTTTAACGAGTTAATTTGATTTTTCATGAACGAACCGTTTTTAATAAATAGCAAAAATCGGTTTAGTACTATTTTTTTAATGTTTATATATGTTCCGTATGAGGGAGAATGGACGAAATGGCAATTAAGCTTAAGCCGGCGAAATCTAGCAAAATTTCTCCTTAACCAAAATATGTGGATCTCAAAGATAATCTGCAGTTATAAATTGATTAATAAAATACTTTTGTTGTTCTGTCATATGAAAAAAATAATAGACTTTTTCTATGTAAATATATAACATAAATCACAAAAAAAAGATTGTCATTTTATTTCTGTTAATAATATTTTTAATATCAGTTTGCATACATTTTCCTCTTTAAAACAAATTTTTATTTCCGTTTGCTTTATTTAGAACTAGCCGCCTTTGGCGACCAGCCGGTTCGCCAGTATTACCGCTCGCTACAATTTTCAATTCAATATTTTAAGTAACTGGTCTCTTAATAGATTCTCAAACAAAACATTTTTAATCTTCAAATTGATAGTCATACCAAACTTATACTGTTGTTTAGATCGTTTCGTACAATTTACTATATATATTTTGCTAATTTGTTATCATTTCCTGTAAAACTTCAACTTTAATTCAAAGTGGAAATAATGAAATTGCAATTAATATTAAGATATTTTTTAATAAAACCAAGCGTTTTATTTTATTTATCATCTTTATTGTTGTTTATTTATTATTATTATTATTGAATATGAGTATTGCTAACAGAATCGCTCGGTACTTAAGTCTTATGTGAACTACAAAATATTTTTCATCATTTATGTAATATCTAAAACAATAATTCAACAAAATTTTCTCCGATTCAGCATAAAATTTAGTTTTTAGTTTTGCTTTCAAAAGGATTGAAATGAAATCAATAATAATATTTTGTTCCGGCCTAGAAATATATTCCAAAAATTATGAAGTCTAAATTTAATGTAGTAAGGTATCATATTCTGAGAAATATTCTGGACACACCAAATTTTAAATAAATGAATGAATGTTTCTATTTTCCACGATCAACTAAGACTTATTTAGGAAGTTTTGAATGTTAAAAATTTAGAAAAACTCAACATTTTCATAATTTCAGGCCAATTAATCTGGAGAAACCTGCGCGCTGATTGGCGTATTTTCTTCGAAACGATCAATGGAAAATCTAAAATTATCCCTTTTTTATTGAATAGTGATATTCAAATTTTCATAAATCAGTCAATTTAAGTGATTGATTTAGTTGATTGGAAATGAACTCTTTTTATTTAAAATATTAGTGTTTCAAGAACATTTTGTTAATCGTTATTTCCACAGCAGAAGCTTTATGTAAAATCAAAAATTCGTTATTGATTAGTGCATTTATTGAATCAAGTTACATAAAATATAATCATTTTCCATTTAGACCATTTTAGCAGATCTGTGTCTTACTAAAGGTTTACAAATTGACTGTGTGGCCCTGATTTGAATGGATATCCTGTTCATATTAAACAAAACTTGCCTTAAAATAAAACTGATTTATTGGATTAATAATATAGAGTGTAAAAGATCATAAAATAATTTTTCTTGAATTTATTTTTCAGAATAAATAATATTTCATATTTGTTTCATTTCCTACAGACACAGATGCCGAAAATTATATTTTTGCAGATTTCCTTTCCAAAAAGATTTAATTTATTTTTAACTGGAGCTTTAATCAATGTAATGACAACACTTTGTAAAAAGCTAATTTTTTCTTATGAATGCGAAACGTGCTCGTGCAGCTTAAATTTTATTTTTATTTTGTACGAAAAAAATTGTTGAAAAATATAGTTAAAATATTTATTTAAAAATTCATTAAAAATAGAAATTTAATATTAAGGTTAAAACATTGGTATCATTTAAAAGATACATTTTTGATCTTCAACTTGATGTAAAGATCTTTTTTGTACGGTAATATTTTCGGAAGTTATAGCAGAAACACGCCAAAATGTCGCTTAATTTTTAAATAAAAATTCGAATTAAAAATTCGAAAAAATAATCCCCAGGTGCACATTCCCGACCTCCAAGGTATACACGTGCCAAATTTGGTAGCTGTAGGTCAAACGGTCTGGCCTGTAGAGCGCCAACACACACACACATTGAGCTTTATTATAAGTATAGATTATATAAAAAAGATAATAATCAATATTATTCAATTTTTTTTCCAAATTTATCAAATGTGTGCTAAACTTTCTTATTCTTGCTTTATGTAAAAGTACTAGTGCAACAAAGGGAGTATTCGTCATCCCTACTAGAATAACTAATAACAGTGTTGCCACTTCTAATAAGTTTTATATTTCCTGTTTATTTTCATTTTGAAATTTGAGTTGCATTTTATTCCAGCTTGACATTTGGCAATCCAGTTTTTAATTAATTTATTTATTTAAGTAGAATATATTTTATATGCTATAAGGAAAGAATTTTTACGTTACGTTATTCATCTCTTTGAAGTACGGTAGGGATGACGACTATTTTACGAGCTCTTATTATGTAACCAATATCAAAAAGTCACAAATACCAACGATCAATACTTTTCAAAGAGAAGTGTGATTCAAATCCTTGATATGATTTTACTGGTGATATTTCGATTACAGATCTTGGATCACGATAGATAGTAACAATCAATAAGATAAGTCAAATTAAAGCTAAAAAGAAAGAATTAAGTCATGCATAAAGAAAGTTCTTTACACATTGACGTACATTCCAGGAAAAGACCCCTCTCCCCAATTGTTGTTGCGATACTTACTGATCACAAGCAAAGAGTTTCTCATTTCACAAGAGCCCAGTGTGCCTTTTCAGACTGACGCATTTTCCTCTCTTTCCCCTCACTTGTGGTGTTCAGGGGTTCTTTGATGTCTGTTCATTTAACCGACAATTTGCAGAAAGCTCCGGAACGATGTCCACAGGCGAGAGTGGTCCTACAATGGGTCAGATGGCAGGTTTATGACTCTAATTGCAACAGGGATTAGACCGAAGTTCTCCTCAAACCATGCCTGATAACGACTATCATTGGAAGCAATAAACTGCTTATCTCATTGTGCACAAACAAGATTTCTTTCGCACTCAAGTTTCCACAGAAAAATATTTATCTTTTCTTAAAGAGGTTTCTGTAGACATTCAAAGCTGCAAATAAATTCCATATGTGATATGCCTTAAATGGATATAAAATCATAATTGCTGTTATATATTTAATATTTTTCATGAACGAAGCGATTTAATATTCACATAATTAAATTATCTGTTCCCTGTTAATGTGAGAATTTCTCTGCCGTCCAAGAATGTCCAGTTTTTTTTTTTTTTAACAGATATATAACTTAAGACCTTTTAAAGATGAAAATGATACTTTAAATAATTTGCCACTGATAAATTTCCTATCATAGTTTTTAAATACATATTGAATGATGCTTAGAAATTCATACAAATGAGAATATTTTTTAAAATGTATAACAGAAAATCTAAATATTGGCATCAATGATTTTTATACATTATCAATAATATAATTTGCAGTGTGGTAAATAAAACAGTTTCGTTTATTAAAATTTCTAACTTTTTATTATAATATTAATTTCTTTTTCAGTGTCACATAGATTTTTCCTCAGCAGAAAAAACTATTATGTTCATATTAAAATTATTTATTTTTCCTTATTCTTATTTTTTTTTCTATAAACTAATTTCTTCTTTAAAATATTTTTAATTGTAAGGTAAATAAATAAATTGTCACTCTAAAATAAAATCTTTTTTTTGTGTTAAAAATAATTTATTTGGAAGGTAAATAAAAGAGAAATGAAATCATTGGTTTTGTAGACTCGAAAATATAATAACTCATAAATTTGCTATAAATTTGTTTAAAAAATGCCGATAAGGGAGTCTTAGTATCTAAAATATCGGATAAAAACGATATTTCTGAAAATAAAGGAACCGGTGAAAAAGGGTAGTAACCCACCTTTTGATTGTCAGTCAACTATATTCCAGTGTGTAATGTCTACTTGTTATTTTTATTGGAACTTTATTTTATTTTTTCAGGGAAAGTTTTAATAAGAGAAACTAGCATCGAATATATTAAAGAATTATAAAATCTCACTCATTAGAAAATATTTAATAGCAAAATAAAAGTATCTTCAAATTTCCAATTTTAAATGTTAAAATAAATGCTATTTAAAGAAAAGTGAATTTAAGTTTCATAACTAGGTTTCATAGAAAATGTTATTACAAATTAGTATTGTTATAAGTAAGGCACAGCAGAATGCGGTGTTTGTATCTCTCAAAACTATATAGTTTTAGGAGTTAAACTACACTAAAGTTAATATATTATTTCCATAATATAAATATTAATTATATATAATAATATTAATAATTTCATATTTTAAAAATAAACCTCTCATTTCAAAACACTGGGCAACAAAATCATAAAAGTTTTAAGGATCGAAATTTTTAAAGGTCTCTTCCTCCCTTCGTCCCTTTGAAAAGTCATTCAATAAAGGTCAGCATAAATCTTATTCTATTTATATTATTTTCTAAAAAAATCTATATTATATTGCTTAATGGTTCAAATATGCAATTTATAAATAAAAGCCCATTGTAGCTTTAAAAGCAAAAATTTTACTATCTATGGCTTGCTTCTTCATTAAGAGTCTAAAAAGCAAGCTGAATCTATAAGATACTCTTATATAACTCACATAGTACAAAAAATTAGTTTACAAAAAATTAATATATAAGTTAAATAATTCTCAAGTTTGGTTTTCGTAGAGTATTAAGAAAACTTTAATAAATCTGATGAGTTAAATATAAAATTGAAAGCTATTCGAACCAACATTCAAATCAGCTAATTATTTAATTTAATAGAATTTAATGACAGAAAAGTTATACCATCTAAGGGATTCCTATCCTCCAAATATTCGATTTTATCTATATCAATAAACGATAAACATAAAAAAGTTTTTTTTTTCAATCATTTACTAAAAAAAAAAAAGGTTATATGTATCTTATGTATATAATGAGTTAAAATGTTCTTGATGTCAATCGGAATAAAGCGCATTAAAAATTGTGTTATTTAATTGCATTTTTTCCGGGCAAATGTTTTATCTGGTCAGCTAAACATCTCACGAGTTCAATCTTTCTGAGTTCCCATAGAATTAATTGACGGAAGAGACATCGCACTGAATAATACCTGTTATGACTGAAGACTTTCTGACTTATAAAAAAACACTTTTTATTTAACATCAGGAAAACGGAACTATCAGCTACATAAATATGGATGGAATTCTAAATTTTTCTTCGTTGCCAGTTCCTTTAACTCAATAACAATTTAATTAATTAGAAAGGGCAACAGGAAGTGGGAAATACAAGATGAGTGGCAACATTCTCCCACCTTTTGTATTGCATGCAAACACTTTAAAGCAATACAAAACACAAGCAAAATTATAACACATTTAGATAAAAAAAAATAAACAATCGCATACATGAGATTATAAAAGTAAAGATTAGACCAGTTCACAAATTCAGTCTTTTTACAGGAATTAATGGACGGCCATATCGAGATTTCTTTCCTTCTTCGAGAACATCAACTGCAGTAGGGCCCGGGTTTTGTGCAGAAAATTCAGTTCCTTGGTGGTCCTTGCTGATATGATCACTAGCACTAAGCTCCAGAGGATAAATTCGTTGAAGCGGTCGTATGATTTCACCACTGGCTAGGCGCGACTTGGCCACACGTTCCACACCGTCCTTCCCAGGAAACAATTCGATCACTTGAGCCAAAGGCCAATTCATTCGGTTTGGGTTCTTTGATTCAACTATGACAATTTCTCCCGGAGAAATCATTTTTCTTCTTGAAGCTACTTTAGGACTTCTTACTAACTCTCCTAGGTATTCTTTGTAGAAACGTTGGCGTAAATTTGATCGTAGGGTATGAAGGTAACGCACCCTTTTCAATATATGCTGAGAATCAATCAGATCCAAATCAAATGTTTCTCTTTCTTTTATATCTTGGATGAAATGAGCTGGTGTAAGTGGTTTAAGCTCTTTGGGATCGTCTGACATATAGGTTAGTGGTCGCCCATTTATTGTAGCCTCACAATCGTAGAGTAAAGTCAACATTTCTTCATATGTTACGCAAGCTTTGCCCAAACATTTTCGGAGAAGTTCTTTAATACTGCGGACCATCCTTTCCCAAAATCCACCATACCATGGGGCGGAAGGGGGGCTAAACATCCATTTTATTTTCATTAAAGAACACTCAGTTTGAATGAAGTCCCAATCCAAAGATTTCAAGGCATTTGCTGCTCCCACAAAGTTCGTACCATTATCTGTGTATAACGTTGAACCTCTTCCTCTTCTAGCCCAGAATCTTCTCAAAGCTTGCATAAACGATTCGGTAGAGAGAGATGAAACTAGTTCCAGATGGACTGCTCGATATACCGCACACGTGAATAGCACTATCCACGCTTTGCTTCCACCACGTAAGGAAAGCGGACCGGCCAGATCCGCGCCAGTTATTTGAAAGGCTGCAACTCTGTGTATTCTGTCCGGAGGTAAAGGAGCTGGATCTGGATTAACTTTCCCAGCTGTTAGCCTTTTGCATTTTATGCACTGTCGTAAAATTGCTCTTATAACTCTCCGACCCTTGGGAATCCAGAATTTATCTCTTAAATGAGCTAAGGTTGTTAATACCCCAGCATGCATTAAGGATCTATGAATATGCAAAACCAGTCTTTCCAGAAGAGGGTGGTCTGGTAGAACTGTTGGATGCGTAAAGTCCTCTGGATCTTGACTGAGAATTAGTCTTGTTTGAACTTTCAGTATGCCATTTTCTTCGAAAAACTGTATAGTATCCCTATACTTTTCACGTATTTCAGAGGGCCATTCTGACTGCATGATTTTTATCAGAGTCTCTTCTGCCTTTTCAATCTCTTCACATGAAAGGGAATTGACTAACTTAGGAGAGTTTTTCTTAATATTGTTGCAGAATCTGAGAACATAAGCTGTCATTCTTAGAACCTTTGTATAGCTTGAAAAGTACAGGAATCTATCTCCAAATCTCTCTTCGTTTCCTGTGATTAAATTTGTCACAACTGTCTTACGCCGCTCTAGAAAGGCTTCGTCCGGAATCTCTGGTACCTCAGAACATGGCCAAGATTCTTCGACTTTATACAGCCAACTTGGACCCTCCCACCATTGGCTTTGCAGGAGGTCCGACCAATCGCAGCATCGTGTAGCCAGATCAGCAGGGTTCACCTCTCCAGGTACATGTCTCCAGTCATCTAAATTGGTTAAATCCCTGATCTCCTTTACTCTATTTCCCACGAATGTGTTCCACGGCTCTTTTTTCTTAATCCAACTTAAAACTACCATTGAATCGGTCCAAAAATAGGTTTTAGAAACTGTTGGCAGGATAGAATGTACAGTTTCTGCTAATCGAGCACCTAACGCTGCTCCCAACAATTCAAGTCGTGGGATTGTGGATTTTTTCATTGGAGCAAGTCGAGCTTTAGCTGCTATGAGCTTGACTGTAACTTGACCTTGTAATTCACTTCGTACAAAAGCGCATGTGGTGTAAGCGTAGGCAGAAGCATCTGTGAAGATGTGCAGTGAGAAATCATCATATTTTTCAGGAAACAATCTTCGAGGTATTGTACATTTAGGTATCAGATGCATGGTTTTCTCCCATTGTCTGTATTTATGCTCAAGTTCTGAGGTTAACACTTCGTCCCAGCCTACTTTTCCTCTCCAAGCTTCTTGCATAAGCAACTTTGGTAACAATAAAGCCGGAGTAGTAAAGCCAATCGGGTCGTAAATGCTGTTGATTACAGATAGAAGTACCCTTTTTGTAACTGGTTTATCTTGGGTACAATCTAAATTTGATGGTAACTTGCAAGAAAGTTCGTCTCTGATCACATCCCAAATCAGACCAAGTACCATTTGTGCATTTTGATCTTCCTTAGAGTCATTAGAAGCCCAACAGCGCAATTCAAAAGCACATTCTTTCATTATTTCTATGGATTGAGATTTCAGTTGTTCCAATTCTTTAGCGTCGTTAACACTCGTCACCAAATTGTCCACGTAGAATCCTTCCCGTAAATGACCAATTGTCTTCCTGAGGCTCTCTGTCTGGAATTTTTCTCGTTCTAGGTGGTAACTTATAGTGGCATTTAGCAGAAAAGGGCTAGAGGAAACACCGAAGACTACTCGACAATGACGATAAATTCTTATTTTTGAGCATTCAGCGTTCTCCCACCATAAAAATCTTAGGGCATCTCTGTCTACAGGTCTCAAACGTATTTGTAGAAATGCTTGTTTTATATCTGCAATTACACCTATGGCACCAGAACGAAATCTCAACAGTAGAGGCGGTATTTTTTGTATAAGACTTGGTCCCACACTTAAACATTCATTCAAGGAGGCAAATCCCGGTTTCTTGAACGAAGCGTCGAATACTGGGCGAACTTTTGTGGTATTGCTTGAGGGCTTAATGACGGGTCTATGAGGAAGGTAATGGGCTTCCTTGGCTATTTCATCCATTGGAACAGCTTCTATAATGCCTTCTGATTCCCACTGTTTGAATACGTTATCGTAGGCTTCAAAGTAATTTTCGTTTATCAAACGCTTAGTTGCTGTACGAAGTCTGGATTCTGCTGCATCGCATTTATTATATAGAGCAGGATGTCCGGCTAACCATGGTAAAGCTACTTCATATCTTTGATCTTCACAGATCCTAATTGTTTCCTTAAAATGAGTCAATGTTTCTTCTTCAAGGAGGCTTTCATTTTTCTTCTCTATTGGATCTGTGATACCCAAAACTTCTAAGTCCCACATTTTAGGCATCTCCATATTTTGAAAGCTTAATGTGACTAGGTTAACAATTTGCTTTTTCTTTCCCAGTCCTAGAATTGTCCAACCCAACAAGGTCTCAACTGCAGATACACCTGAAGATAATACCTCTATTCTCCCAGTCAAAATGCTTCCGAGTATATCAGCTCCCAGCAGAACTCGTATGGGTGGTGAATCTCTTCCGACATCTGTTAGTTTTATTCCTCGGGAAGCAAGCTCAGAAAGCAATTTACTATCATGGATTCTTGGCAAGGCTGAGCATATCCTTGGTTGCTCGAGAAGAGACAATGGAGTTGAATATTTACGATTTAAGCTTTCTACGTTTACGATGTATCTTTTATGCTCAGAAGCAGGAGAAATTACTCCTCCAAACAATCCTTGAGAAAATATTTCTCTTCCAGAGGGAGAAAGGTTTAGTTCTGCAGCTAAATTCTTTTCGATATAAGATCGTTGTGATCCATCGTCCAACAATGCTCGAACACAGAATTCCTTATCTTTATTTCGTAGTTTGATCATGATGGTTTTAAGATATATTTCGTGTTCAGAGGGAAGATTTGTTAGCAATGTTTCTGTAGATTTCTTCTCATCATCGGTCGTACTGTTCTTAGACGAAACATTTTCTTTTCCCTTGTGTAGTTCTGGACATAGTAATACATAATGTCTCCGTTGGCAAATTAAACATCTCACATTACTGTGACACTTTCTTGCAATGTGTCCAGGCTTGAGGCAAACGAGACAGCATCTTTTCCTTATAACGTGTGATTTTCTGTCTTCGTAACTCATCTCTGATAATTTTTGACAGTCTTTACTGAGATGAGGGCGGTTGCAGAAAATACAACTAAGTTTTGCTTCAGATGTGCTTGAAATTAACGAAGCCGCGGTGGGTTCATCTTTGTGTACCGATTTCTGACAATCTTTTCGTATACCACCATTTCCCTTATCTTTGCTGAATCCATCACGAGCTAAGCGGATCATTTCTTCTGATTCGACTTCATGGCGTAAAAAGCACATAAGTTTTTCCAGGGATCTCTGACTAGTAGCGTCATCTGTATTTTCTGAAATTCTACTCCTTTCCCATGCTCGCAAAACATTTTCTGGCAAACATGACTCAACCAATGGCTCTAGAAAGTCAGCAAATTTTTCTTTTGTGCGCCCTAAGCTTTCCAATGCTCTTAATTTTGTCTCTAGTAAATCGTAGAGGGTGGCTAAATCAGGGGCATTCTTACCGGCCGTGGCATTTTTCAGAACCAGTGAAAGGAGATCGCGAACATATATTTGCACTAGGAGATCGTCCCGGCCAAATCTTAATTTTAGCTGTTGGACGGCTTTCGGATAATTTTCAGCGGTTATTGGGAAACTGGATATTAATCTAGCAGCTCTTGAATCAGGCACCATAGACTGGTATAAATACTGGAATTTGTCTATGGCAGTCAGTTCTTCTGAGTCATGTATTTTTGAAAAAATGCTCCAAAATGTTAAATATTCTTTAGGATCACCCGAAAACATTTTTAATTCAAATTTAGGTAAATTTAATTTTACTGAATCACGCTCGACAGAACTTGACAAAGATCCAGAATCTTTATTTAATAGCGTTTCTATCTTTGATTTAATCTCAAGAAAAGTATCTCTATATTCCTCTGCCGCCTCAAAATCGGCTTCGTATTCATTAACAGTCTCAGTATTTTCTAAAAGTAATGACGAAATATTATTTTGAATCTCATCTAAACGTAAAAATTTATCTTGTAACTGAGCATTCAACACGTACAGTTTATCGCCATCCTTGGCGTCTACTTTCGTCGCCAAACATTGCTTCAACTTATTCACGGTAGCCGTAAACGAAGCTCTTAACGATTTTCGTTTTGTTTTCAAAGCATCCATATTTATAAATGCACTAAAATAGTAACTTAAAATGATTCTTAATAGATTCTTAATTTCTGTTTATACTGAAGCAATGAAAGTGATTATATTTTCTTAAACTTAAATCACTTTGATCATCATAAACAGCATATCGTATACTTAAGCAGAAATTTAAATCATTCGTACCTGTACATCTTTTTAATTTCAAGTTCTTCAAATGCAGAGTACAAACTCTGTCCTGTCGCGGACGCCAATTTGTTATGACTGAAGACTTTCTGACTTATAAAAAAACACTTTTTATTTAACATCAGGAAAACGGAACTATCAGCTACATAAATATGGATGGAATTCTAAATTTTTCTTCGTTGCCAGTTCCTTTAACTCAATAACAATTTAATTAATTAGAAAGGGCAACAGGAAGTGGGAAATACAAGATGAGTGGCAACAATACCAGTATTCCATGAAGATAATTTCTGATTGTCTATGACTTGACTTCTGTTGGTGCCGTGTATTGGTAGAATATAGAATTAAAGTTAGAATTTTAAAGAAATGTCGCTTTTTTTATTTCAGTATTTTCAGAAAATACTTTACTCCAATAAATAAATGGTTTTGAAAAAAAAATCATAATTAAAACTTTAGCTTAAACAGATAAACTAAGTCAATCACAACTTATTTAAATTAATAAATTATTAATTAATAATTTTTAATTAAAAGTATGATTAAAATAAGAATTATTTGTGCCAAATATTTAAAAATAACAATAGTAAAAATATTTGCTATTAAAAAGATCGTGGATTATGCATCTCCATATTCTAGTAAATATCAATCTTCAGTTTATTCCTACCAAATTAATGATCCTCTTTTTATTAATTCTGAGCTGATTTTTGAACAAAATATTGTTTTTTAAACTTGATTTTTCACTACATGTTATTAGTATAATTTTAAAATTGTATGTAAAAGAATTTGGATTTCTTGCACCTAAAGTTGATTAATTTTAATGGGCAAGCTTTAAATGTTTTACTTTCTTGTATAGTGCATTCAAGCAGTATTTTAATCTAATTATGGCTCTTTAATTTAAAAATAGTTGAGTTCTGAGGTACGTGCAAGAAAAAATTTATGTAATTTATTTTAAAAAGAAAATTATTTATTTTCCACTCTGGGAATATCTTATACTTATATGTGTAACATTTTTCATACTTCCCGTTTTAAAATTCCGAAGAGATAATTTTTGTTTTATGTTCTTCTCAAAAGTATTAATAGATAGTCAATTATTCACTGATACTGAATGGATCTTGTCTCGGTGCACTGTCATAAAGTTCAGTCACAATACTCTGTATTTTGTTATTTTTGTGAAATTTAATTATATTTATAATTTTTTAATACAAATCTTAGAAATTTTATAATAAGTATTCTGAATACATTTTCAGTGTAGTTAAATGTTTTTCAGGTATAAATTTTGTAATTTCTGAAATTGAAAAATGAATTTGTATTTGTGAAATATTGTTTTACTGGAGCATTTTACCCATATCACGTGGAGTTGAATTACAAACCGAATATATTTTTCATTGCTGGAGCGGATTCAAAAGATTGAATATGAATGAATTAGATATAAAGAAAAAAAATTACTTCTTCAAACTTAAAATTCGTATGATTTTATTACCCATATATGTAGTATATAAATATATATATTTGTGAATAATGAATGATGGGCTATAAATAAATAATGGATAAAATTTTAATTTGTAGACTTTTATAAAATATCTAATTTGTTCTTTATTTAATTTTTACTTCATTATATATGATAAATATTTTTAACAGTTGTTTTTCGCAGTTGTGGTCCTTCGGGCCGATTTATCAATCAATATCTGGCTTAGCTCTTGAGTTACGTTTCCCGCTGTTTGTGTATCTGTTTGCTAATGGTTGACGTTTGTTTATGATAAATTCTGCCATTTTAGCTACATAAAAAGTGCTTTGTAAAATTTAGTTGCCATATATTTTCAATATTTAATCTAGTTTGTTGTATTGCCAATTTTTTATTTAATCTGCTTTGTTAATTGCTTTTAATGCAAAGTGTGAACTTACAATGGGGTACGTTTGAATGTTCGATTTTATATAAAATATTCTGTCTGCTTTGACACTCTTACAGTTTAACAAATTTAGTATTAGACTAATTTTACTTTCTAAACTATGTGATCAATATTACTAATGTGTAATAAGAATTCGACTTCTAGTTAAATTTCATGTTTCATTTTCTGGTTATATCTATTGTTATTAACACGTGCATTTAATTTCATATTGGATGATACCTCTTTACTAAGTTCTTTCTCTCATACTATAGGAGCAGAAGTAGATCTGGACGTTTTGAAAGAGAGGACAGGGGTCGTGGAAGTCGAGAAGAATCATTTAATTATAGAGAGGTGATATTTTATCATGATTATTAATTTTTAAAAAATGCAGAATGACGAAATCAACTTATTGAAATTAATTAACGTTAACCAACAAGAGGATATTGAAATTTGGATACGATTCTAAATAAATTTTGCAATTAATAAAATTCAATTTAATCTATCATAGGCATTTAGTTAGTATTTCTGCTACTAAGTTAAATAAATTTTTAATACTATTGCATAGTATATTCACCGACTCTTTGGATATCTTTTGATATAACTTGTGCTTCTATATGATATATATAATTATTCTGTTTTATAGTTTTTTACTAAATGGTTGTGATTGACTTTAGTTTCATATATATATTAAGATGATTTATGTTAATTTGAGTTATTTGCTTGCAAAATTTTTTTAGTTTAATTCTTTTGAAAAGTTTTGTATTTTATAATTCACATATTATTCATTTGTGTCTATATATTTTACAGCTGATTGTGAAATAAAATAATCCAAAATTTACTTATGTTATTTATGCCTTTAATTTTATAATTATTAATTATTATATTTCTAAAATTAAAATTTTAAGAAAAATCAAAGAAAGGTGATTTTATCATTGGTTTTTAATTTTGTTATGCATGTTTGCTTTCTAAATTTTATCTTTCATGTTTTTTTTTAATTAATTTTCTTCATAATTTTACAAAATTTTGTTATTTAAATTTAGTGACAGGTCATAAAAGAATGTATATTTATGCTGGTGCTTTACAAGTTCTAAACCTTTTAATGTTTTGTTGTACTGTTATTATATAATATATCAATAAAAATGTGATTTGCAAGTATATTTGATAAGGAATAAGAATTTTTTAAAGCTCAGTTCCCTCCCCCCTCTTTTAAAATTTCTTTTTACAATTCAAGTTGATTTTAGAACTGTTTATTGCTTACCAATTGACTGTGATCTTTTTAGTATATTCTCCTAGGAATTTGTTTCTGTAACTCTTTATGTGAAATCTAGTGTACATAAATTGCTTTTATCAATATATTTGATACTATTATATAAAATTACAATAATTTAAATTCTATTATATCTTATGAAATTTTCTTATATTAACATTATTCCTGGTTATGTTTGTGAATAAGTATGAATTTTTTTTGTCTTGTCTAATGATTTAGTTAATTAAAAATATTCTTAAATTCAACCTGCTTCTATATTTATTAATTATAGAATATTCTTTATTTGCATTTGTTTGTATTTTTATTTTATTATAGGGTGAAACATCAGATTCTAGGCAAAAACCCCCACTTCTACAATTCACAGTATGTATTTAAGAATTTTAACATAATTTTTTAAAAATAAATCTTTGTTTTCATAAATTCTTCTTGTTTATCAGTTAATGTTACTGTGATTTTAAAAAGAGAAAGGGACTTTTTCTTTCTCTTAAAATCTCCATGTCAAATATTGCGAGATTTTTTTAGTCTTAATCTATAGGTTAATTATTAAGGAATAATAAGAATTTTAAATAGTTAGAATTTTTCTAGAATGGCTGTTTTCTTTTTTATGTAGAGATATTTTTAAAACTTATTTTGAAATAGTTTTTATTTTGTTATGTTTGATTTTATTGCATGGAATTTTTGCTATTATTTTTCATTTGTCAATTTGTGCTTGATTTTCATCTCAATATATAATCTTGAAATATTATTTCTTTTAATCATTATTTTGACTACTTTCCAGTAAGACTAAAGTTGAAAAGGTCAAAGTATTATGTCTATAATGCAATGACTATGAATAAAAGTAGGATTCTTTATTTTAAATGCATGTAATAGGGTTTGACCTGGCCAGTCAGATTCCAAGTAAAAATTTATCCTTTTATATACACACACATAATTTCTACTAATCCATAATGAAAAAGTTGATTCTGCAGTCTAAAAATGTTTTATTTCATTTTGAAGACTATAGAAAAATACCAAATGTTACTTTATAATCTTTTATTTACACTGTAATTTATTTTTTTATCAACCTATGTGCATGTTCTTCTTTCCCTCTACAATTTAAGTGTTTTTACTTTTTTTTCATGTGCATTGTAAAAGGTAGTGAAAGTTTTAATAATTGAATATTTTTTAAATTTTTAGACGGACATAAATCCTGCAATTTTTTCTGGACCTATTCCGCTTCCGTTGAATCAGTCTTCCAGTAGAGTAAGTTAAGATTAAATATTTTATTTAAATTTGATTTTTTTTTTCTTTTTTATATTATTAATATTACTCCTAAAACATGGTTCCACACCACTGGGAGCACAAATAAAAATAGGGAAGCACAGGAAATTTAAAAATCTTCTAAAAAAACCAGGGGAAATGCAGGAGAATTTGAAATTTTTCTTTAATAAAGGGAATTTTAAATTTCTTAACTATTTTTTACCCATCTAAAAAATGTCGATCGTTAAACATTACGAGAATGAAAGATCGTATTCATATCTTCCGACAACAAAACAATGCTATTCATAATTATGTAGTGCAGAAACTCGCCCGTTTTCAATCTTTCCCATTATTCTGTATTGATTGTACTAATTTCATTTACAAGACAGTTGTTCTTTTTCCATGAGATTCCTTAATTGCAGCTAACGCGCATGCGCAAGGCTTCTGCAACTGCATGAAAGAATAGAATACATTTCTCTAGCAATATTAGTATTCTATTTAATTTATGGAAGTAGCGAGGTTATGTTTAGTCATCCATACTTGAGTTTGTTGAATGTTTTGTTTATTATTTTAGAAACTAAACTGAGACAAAGTAGAGAATTTTTTTAAACAATGAACTGCTCAAAATTTATTTAACAAGAATTGGGTGGATAAAAAATTAATCCTGATTTTTCTAAATAGGTTCGAGAAGTTGTACAAAATCCATTTATTATGTATTGCTCGCTTTGTAAGTTGATAATAAACCTAAGTAATAAGGGAAACAGGCACTTACTGGTCATGCCAAAAGAGGAAAACTTACAATACTGCATGCCAGTTCAAAAGAGTCATCATTATTGTTGGACTTAGTATCTAAAAGGAATGCAGTAAAAGATGACATGTCAAATCTGAAAGAGTCAAATTTAATGTCCACAAATAAACTGATTTCAAACTTTTTAGTCCTTAACAATAATTTAAAGTTGATTTTTTTTTAATGTTGAAACTTGTTGTGTTACATTCATCCTTTAATGCATATAGTGTGATATATCGGAAATATTTTCGCATGTTTGTTGGAAATGAAATTGCTAAAAGAATGTACATTAGGCCATGCAAAATGTTATTTGTTAAGGATTAGCTCCTTGAAACTAATAACTGAAGAATATGCTGAAATTGATGCCCAAATACTTGAATTGGTAAAAGTGAATAAAAAAAAGTAATCTTGCTTTGTAATGTTTTGTTAAGTTTTCATGAGATGATTTGTATTATGATAACAAAAATGTTACAGCTCTTCCTGTTAATACATAAATTTTGTCTTGCTAAACTCTAGAAAATAAATACAGATGAAAATGTATTTTTTGTATGTAAATATAAACCTTCTTTTAATATGCTATTTCAAATAATGTTAAAAGATGCTTTTTTCCTTGCTTTTTCCATTCCTTAAAACCATATTCCATTATAACTAGCACACGAGTCCTGTTTGTTCATTTCTTCATATCTTGGATATACGTACAAGGGAAAAAAATAGAGAAAACACTGGATTTTTTTTTCAGATTTGAGTGGCAACCCTGTAAAATGGCAACTCACTTGTTTTTATAACATATGATACATTTGAAATTACACAATACAAACTCATTAACAGATATTAATGCTTAGTTATATTATTATTTATGGATCTATATATAAGGGGCAGTTAATTGAAAATGAGACAGACTAAATAACGACCATGGCACGGAAATTAGTAACGCTGGTAGGTGTGTCTGTAGTAGTGCCACTATCGAGAATCGGGGAAGAACAGCGCGAGTGGTCACCATTGTGCCATTTGTCTGTTAGACATGCTCGAAATGAGGCGAGTGAGTTGTGTATGTGTAGACATAAATATGGAGGCCGGGAAAGAGGAATAGAGAGGTGTAGTGTGTTTTCTGACTGCAGAAGGAGTGTCAGGAAGTGAAAATTGTGCCAGAATGTCTGCTGTGTATAGCAAAAACATTATATCACTTGCACATGGGTTTTTAGTGGAACAAATTTCAAGAAGGTCAGGTGTCATTGAAAGATAGCAGTCAGCCAGGACAAGCTCATCTTGTCATTGCTGCTGTCAGAAATGACCGCCATCGGACGGTGGAAGAAATTCGGCTCATGATGGGTATTAGTCATGGTACCGCTTGCACCATCTTGACAGAGCTTCTGAAGTACCGGAAAATGTGTGTACAATAGGTTCCCCACAGCCTGATGGAGGAGCAGGTTGAACAGAATATCGTCATCACAGCAACTGGAACGATATCATGTTGAAGAATTTTCTTTCTCGAATTGCCACGGGAGATGAAACATGGTGTCATCATTTTGAGCCTGAGAGCAAGCGTCAGAGCCAACAATGAAATCAAGCACATTCATTCACCACCACTGAAAATTCCAAAGCTGTGCACGCCAGCTACAGGAAAGTCATGATGACCTTTTTCTTTGATTGCAAGGGGCTGCTGCTCATTTACTTTCTGAAACACGGTGCCACTATTGATGCACAGTGGTGTGTGGAAACTTCAAACAAGTTCAAACATGCAGGAATGTTGACAGAGGACATCATTCTGTCACACAATAATGCTCTTCCACATATTGCTCATGATGTTGTGACTATGCTGCAGAAGTTTTGCTGGGAAGGCCTCAAACACCCACCATACAATCCAGATCTCTCCCCATGCGATTACCATATTTTTGGAGCCCTGAAGAAAGACTTGCGTGCCATCGATTCGCTTCAAACTCAGAGGTGCAGGCCTGAAAATGGTTATACAGGCAACTGCAAAAATTTTTCCATGACTGCATTGACCATCTTGTCTCGCGGTGGGATAAATGTGTTAACAGTTACGGCGATTTACTTTTGAAATAATAAATAGTTTACTTACTTTTTTTCCATCTGTTTCATTTTCAATTTGACTACCCCTTATACAAATAGCCAAATGAACACTGACAATTCAGTATTAAGGGTTTTGCTAACTTTGGTGCAAGTAGGTCAGTTATCATTAAAAATTCAGTTCTGTAGAGGTTCTAAAATGCATGTTTTGGAGCACAAATTTATTTAGATTCAAATTTTTAAAATGTTTAACATTTTTCTTGCTATTACAGTGGCTTCTTTAGAGATTAAATGTTTATATTTTTATTACTATAGTCAAAGCAAATCTTTAACTTTTGCAGACTCAAGATTTATTTCATTCCTTGAAAACTTACTGAAATCCCATAAAAATAAAAACTTTATTCATTTTTAGTCAAAACCTCTGAAATTAAGAACATTCGTAGTTAAATCTGAATGCTATTTAATTAATCGCATAACTGTGTTTTTCCTTTCTTGTCTAATAAGATTACACTTTCTGTTTTGAGAATGCATTATTTTGATTTTACTGAAATTGTATGAAACATGAATTTATTTTATTAAGATTCTATGAAACATTTTCTAATTCCACATCATTTTTGCAATGTATTATATATATATAAATTGTATTAAATTAAAATATGATATTTAATACACTTACTACTGGGTTTTGATTACTTATGAGAAATTCAGTTTTGGATTAGATGTTTTTTCTGTTGTTTTTAGGGCCAATTTAGCGGTAATTATCGCAGTGAATGTTACAGTCCAGATAATTCTCATGAAAGAAAAGGCCGTCGAGATTCTTATAATTATGATGATGATGAGAGAAGATCCAGGCGCCATGAACGAGATCGTTATGATCGGGATAGAGACTATGATCGTGGTCGTGATCGCAGCCGGGATAGAGACAGAGGCCGTGAACGTGTCCGAGATCGGTCATATGAGAGAGATGATGATCGTCGAAATAGAGAACGTGATAGGGTGGCATCACGAGATAGAGATTGGAGGGAAGAAATCCCTAATAATACTCTTATGGTACGAGGGTTAGATGGTAGTGTTACAGAAACTGATGTAAGTAAAATGTTTATACAGTTAATTAAAATTTAAAGAGTTTTATCTGTGTTACAGATTGGAAAATTAAAATGATCTTTTCCTGTTTCAATGTGAATTCTGATTTTATTTTTTGTTGTTGTGTAGATTGAAAATGAAGTTGTGCGTTATGGTCTTAAACCAAAAGACATCAGATTAATTAAGGAAAAAGGAACAGGTGAGAATCATTTTTTAATTTTTGTAATAAATTATGTTATAAATTTACTTTTTAAATATATAAGAAAT
This sequence comes from Argiope aurantia, assembly GCA_026543865.1. NCBI lineage: Eukaryota > Metazoa > Arthropoda > Arachnida > Araneae > Araneidae > Argiope > Argiope aurantia. The sequence goes on along the minus strand of JAPMOR010084537.1, from coordinate 5,283 downwards.
ACTGATATCTGATATGGTCTTTTGAAACATATTCTATCAGGCCTATTTTAATCTTATTTGTTTCATATCTTTTCTCTTCAAAATTTATTTGATTTTAATGTGATAATCGTGGAATTTTTAAATTTTATTGCATTAAAAAATATGTAAAGAAGATTGCATGCTATTTTTATGAATAATACCAAAAAATAGCCATTATTCATTTTACTAGGGCTAAGTTTTTAATTACCTATTTATTATTTTTTTAATACAAACCGCTCTAGCTTAGCAGCTAATTGCTGAAGTGGCAAAGCCATTAAATTAAGACTACACAAGTAGAAAAGAACAAAATACCTTTAATATTAGTGTATATGTCTTGATAATCTATTCAAATTATTTTTTCTTCCATATTATCCATCATTTATTTCTACATTACCTTTTTAATAATTATAAATTTTTTAGTTGATGAATTGTTTAATTGTATCAATTGCATTTGATTAATTTTATTAATTGTACCAATTTGTTACTTGCATTGATTTTGAGGTACAATATTATTTAAAGTATTTAATCTTGAATGAAGTGTTATGACATTATGAATACAGAAATCAGTCATCTGATTGCATTCCAAGTATAGTAATTTTATTCTGCCAAGTCGATGTCAAAATTAACATATTTTGATTTCTAATATTGTTATAAGTAAGCCATATTTAGCTTTAATAGTACCGATGGCAAAGAGTCAATTCAGTATTGTCTTTATCTCTACAAACAGTTCTAAATTTTATGCTTGTCTTTCATAGACCTCTCAGACTTTCAATCTGATGTGACAAATGTGAGGCATCTGTATATTTTATTTAATTCTATCTGCTACCTGGCACGTTGCTTCCACAGAAGAGATAGTTTTGTAAATAACATTTGAAATTTAAAATAGCTATCTTGTCTAATTAGGAATGATAGACAGAATGATATTTATTTTCTTGTTGACGATGAATACATTCATTGAAATTGAATGATATATAAAGTATAAATTATATATATATATATATTTTACTTCAGACATAATAATTGTACTATAGTTACAACCTTCACACAAATGTGAGCAATAAGTTGGCAAGGTTTTACCGCAATCATTTGAACGGTTCCACACTGCTTAAAATTTGAAGGAACAAAAATTCATTTTTATATATTATAATTGTACTTGCCTATAAACATCGCACAAGTGCAAGCAATAAATTGACAAGGTTTTATCGTAATCGGATGATCGCTACGACAGCTCTTAAAGTACGAACAACCAAAAATTCATTTTTATATATTAGATTTCTGATTTACTGAACTGTTTTTTTAACAATCCTGAATTACTTAAATTTTTTGTTTATAAAAACTTTATAAATATTTAATGAAGTTTCTTGTCTATTTTTAATTTGAGAATCACTGTATTTTTAATGGAAAAGGGCTTATTTTAATTTAGTTTCATAGTTTGTTTTGAATATTCTTTGTGTCTATTTTTAAATAAATCATGTTTCCGTATTGTGCAATGTAATACTCATTATTTATGAGACTATTTCTTGAAAAAAGTATCTTTATTGATGACTATTATATTTGACATTAAAAAATTTGTTGAACACTTTTTAACTGTGAAATTTTGAAATTGTGCCTATGAGGTATAAAATTTATCTACTTTAAAAGTGCTGTTTGAAAGTAGAAGTTTTAAAACAATTTCATTTAATAATATGCCATTTTTTCTACATATATAAATTAAAATGACTTGCAAGTATTTTAAGTTTGACTTATGTTGAGAAATTATTTTTAAGGAGATTTAAAAACTGTATTTATTAATAAATTTTGATTCTTACTTTTAATGCATTTTTCATATAACCATCAAAGATTTGCCTCTGACTTTTCAAAAGTTTTAAATTGTACTTTTGCTCGATTTTTTGTATGGTTCTTAGTATTTATGAATTCAGGCCTTAGTATTCAGAACAGGAAAATAATTACTTTTTAAATTAAGATTAAATTTATAATATCTTTTGTATTCATCAACATAAAGAGGAACAATTGTCTAGCAATTGAAATCATTTTTGACCGTTAATACACCCATTTCAGTTTAATTCTATATTTACAAATTTACTGTTGATATCAAATGTCTGTCTGCTGTTGTGGAAGCTTAAAAAAATACTTATCAGTTTAAGTATCATCTTTTCCCTGATTAACCGTTGTATAGCTTCAAACCAGGACTTGAATCCAATTATATCTTTTAAAATATTTATATAAACCTTGTCTATATTTATCTGATTATGCTTTTAATATTTTATCTTACAAATGTTGGAAAATTTTCTCCTTCCTAAAAGCTACTTCTTATATAACTATTCTATAGAGTGAAATCTTCTTTTATTTTCCTCTGTTGTTTATTTGGATAAGAGTTGCCATTATCACATTTATTAGTAACATTAATTATTATATGCCTTAAATGGGCATTAATGTATAAAGTATTCCTGAGTATTTGCTACAATAGACTAGTAGCTAAATCTCAGATTTGTCATCTAATTTACTAAATACCCACTCCTTGATATATGTTGAGTCTGTCATCTCGCTTTAGATTTCTCTTACTAGGTTGGTGTGGAAGTTTGGAGAAATAGGTAATAATTTTATTGTTAAAACATCATCTAACTGTATTGCAATTGCATTGTAAGAAATCCTAATGTCATTTCAATATGGATTAAAATCCAATTAATTGATCAGTCAGGTTTATTAAAATTTTTTCTTGGATTTCTTTATTGGTTTTAATAAAATACTTTTTTCTCATTTCCTTGTGATAATGAATATATAGATATTTTTCTGATTTTTTTCTTCTAAATTAACTATAAATCTTAATTTATAAATTTCATTTATAAAATAAAAGAATATATATGATTTTTTGTGTGTTTATTTTCATTTAGCTATAATGTAATTGTTTTATAATGCATTTAATGCATCTTTGTTGATGCTATTGTTTTTGCAAAGTGCTATATTTTCCTTGTTGATTGAATCCAAAATTGACACATGTTTACTTGTATATATATTTATTTATGTATGAATCTGGTTAGATAACAGTACTGTTGTACATAGACCTTTTGTTATTGCTATAAGTACATAAATGTTGATGTTTTATACCACTTTATATACATGGTGTTGTAGGTGCATCTCGCGGCTTTGCTTTTGTGGAGTTTCAATTACTATCCGAAGCCGTACGTTGGAAGGAACTTACCAAGGTTTTGTTACTGCTATTTATTTCTCCTACATTCTTGTAATCACATCTCCTGGGGTTACAGGCTGTTCAACTGATGAAGAACCACCATCTGACTGAAAACAAACTTGAGATAATTTTAACCTTTTATTTGTGGAACATGAATTTATTTTAGCAAAGGAGTGTTACAGAAGTTTTACAAGGTTTTCACTTAAAAAATTGTGCACTGTTTGATATATTAGGGGAAAAAATGACTAATAATTAAAGAATATTAAATAAAATCCATTGATCTTAAATTGTTTTGTATTATAGTTAATTCAAATCTCAATTGGTAAGGCACATAGGAAAGTCCATAGCAGGAGTTTTCTCAAAAAAACTAATAGTATTTTTTTTTTTGTGTGTAATATTATTGTAAAGTAGTAGACGTTCTGTAAATAGTTAAATACTTTATTTTTATTTGACAGAAATCATTGTAATTATGAATGTTTAGAATAGCTTAAAATCCTTAATTCTCTAATTTTTTTCTGAGACTACACAGTGTCTTACGTATCACATTTACACTTTGTTTTTTTTCTAAAAAATTATTATTATTATTGTATTTTATATGAGAGATACTTTATATTGTTTTAAAAAAATGGACTTTCTACTTGTTCAATTTCTCCATTTTCGACTAGATGCATTTATATTATCAGGAATGAGTCACTATGTTATGAATTTTGAATTCTTTTATGATAACTTCTTTTGATGCCATAGTTAGTATTTGTATAGTTTATGATGTAAAATGAATCTAAATTCCTTCTTTTGTATAAAGACCTTGCAGTAATTAATTTTGCTTGCATGTAGCACATTCCTCAAAAACTCCTATCTCTAAGTCTAATTTATGAACATTTTTATGGACATGGTAATCTTTATGAAATCTATTAGGACATTATTAATAAAGAAATAATATTTGTTTTTACTCTTGTAAAGGTTAGATATTCTTAAATTGAAATATTTTTGTTTTTGAGAAATTTTTCCTGATTTAGGACTTTCCAATACATGTTTTTTGAAGCTGTACTTTAATGAAAAAATTATTTTATTGATTACTTCTTAAGTTATTTTTTTAATCAATAAAAATAATAGAAACCTGCTTTTGAAAGACAGTGCACTTTTAAATAGAAGGTGAATATCTTGTGTAATGAATTATTTAATCCACGAATTTTCATACAAATCCCAAATAAATTGAATTCCATACTGATATGAAATCCATTTTTGTAATTTTTTGCTTCTAGCATAATCAGATATATTGTTTTATATCATTGCCATTAAAAAAAGCATATTTTATTAAATTTAATTTTAAGATTTTATTTATTAATTTCTTTTACTTAGAAAGTTATGAAAGAATATGAATGTCTACAACAAATAATATAACATTTTATTTAATTAGATTAAGCATTTGTTCATTGAGAATAGTATACTGCGATTTTTTTGAGTACCTACTTTGAAAAGTCTCCTGCACAAATATTTTATACCTCAAGATGTCATTTAATTTTTATTGATGCTATACTTAATTATATGGAGTCTACAGTTTTAAATTATTTTTATTTTCTTCAGAATAATTAGTTATTTTTATTTAAATGGAAATTTAAAAATTAAAATTAATATTCTTCAAAAAATTTCAAATTTTTGTCCTTTTACTTTTTAAAAAACTTAACTATGCTTTATTTGATTCGTACAAAGCAAAATGCTACTCCACATAAAATTCTAAATTGATTTATATCAGCAGTATTATAGAATAAATATTATCTAATTATATCTATATAGAATGGGTTGTAAAATATGGAGTGCTTTTTATTTTTCTTTAAAAAAGCCAATATTGAATGATATTTTCCAAGTGTGCTTTAAACTTTTAATAAAATGCATATTTTACAACTTTTATATAATTGATACTCTCTAAAGCATGCATTGTACTATATGAGATTTTTTAGGAAACAAAAGTGCCCCAAAACAAATGCATTATAGAGCATTTTATAATCATAATGAATAATTTTCTTGTTGTTTAATAGTGGGAAATATATCTAATTTGAAATTTGATTTAATTATTTCAA
>JAPMOR010084526.1:17138-39684 GCA_026543865.1 Argiope aurantia | reverse complement strand
ACACACACACACACACACACACACACACACACACACACACACACACACAATTTTATTCATTTCAAAAGGTAGAATAAAACGAAACGGAAACGCTCACATTCTCGTTTATAGGTTAAAAATTATTATAAAACTAGTCGCCTTTGGCGACCACCAGGTTCGCAAGTATTAATGCTCGCTAAAATATTCAATTAATATTTTATGTAACTTGGTCTCATAATAGAATTTTCAACTAAATATTTTTAAGCTTTTTAAACTCATATAATTCACTTATACTATTATGAAGGCCTTAAGCCATTCTGTTCATTGTACTAGGTATCTATCTCTAATTTTCTATCTCCGCGGTAAAATTCAATTTCAAATTAAAGTAGAAATGACGAAGTTGCAATTAATAGAACAACGTTTTTTATTGGAAACAAGCAAGACTTAAAAAAATATTAGAAGTGAAAGCAGAGTCGGTCGACATTGAAGTCTTATATACTACAGAATAATTTTCTTAATTTATAAAATCACAAAGAATTATTCAACAAACATTTCACGGATTCATTGTAAAATTCAATTTTTAGCTTTATTTTCAAAAGGATTTAAATGCTATAAATAATAATATTTTATTTAATTTTGTTTATAAATATACCTAAAAAAATTATGAAGTTTAAATTTTAAACAGTGCTTTGGTCCTAAGGAATCCTATTCTGCAAAATATTCTTGACTCTCCAACTTTTAAATAAATAAATAAACGTTTCTATTTGCTGCGTTCAAATCTGATCGATTTATTAAGTTTTGAATATTGCAGTATTAGAACAATCAACTTTATCATTATCTAGGCCAATCACTCTTGAGGAACTCTTGGAGATTATTGGCTTCTATGAGACAATCGATGAAGGGATCTTAAATTGCCCGTTTTTATAGAATAGTGATAATTTAATTTTCATAAATCGATCAGCTTTAGTGATTGATTTAATTGATTGGAGTGCAATTCTTTTTATTTAAGATATTAGCATCTCAAATTTTGTTAAATATTATTCACCAGACAGAAGCTATACTATGTAAAATTTTAAAATTCGTGATTCATATGAGTATTTATTGACTCAAGTTACATAAAATATAATTATTTATTTCATTACTCCATTTTGTTAACTGATGTTTTTCTGTTAATACAGGGTTTACAAATTAGTTGTTGGGCCCTAATTAGAATGAATATTAAAAGATATTTACCCTAAATAAAATGGTTTAATTGAATTAATAATATAGGTATTGTGAAAGATCATAGAAAACGTTTCCTTGCACTTACTTTTCAAAAAAGTATCATGTTTTGTATTTGTTTAATTTCATACAGACACGCGCTAAAAATTATATTTTTATACGTTTAATTTGGAATAATAGTTAATTTTTTTTAATGTGAGCTTAAATCAATAGGATGACAACGCTTTGCTAAAAGTTAATTTTTTCCCATTTACGTGCTACGGGCTCGAGCAGATTAAATTTTATTTCTATTTTGCACGAAATAAATTGTTGAAAAAATATAATAAAATTATTTTTTAAACTTTATTAAAAATTCAAATTTAATTTGTTCGTTAAAACATTAGTATCATTAAAAAGATTATTTTTTAAAATTCAATATGATGTAAAAATCAATTTTGTACTGTAATATTTTCGGAAGTTATATCGGAAAAGCGGCAAAATTTTGCTTAGTTTTTCATTAATTAAAATTACAGTTAAAAATTTAAAAAATATAGCACCGAGGTAAACATTCCCGGCCTCCAAGGTATACACGTGCCAAATTTGGTAGCTGTAGGTAGAAAATGGCCTGGTCTTTAAAGCGCCAACACACACACACACACACACACACACACACACACACACACACACACTAAGCTTTATTATAAGTATAGATATATTCAAAAACACTAAAGCACGAACTAAAATTTATACATCGCACAGCAACTCCTAGATTTTTTTAAAACGGATAAATTTTACATAACCGTGCTAATAAATCTTTCTGCTGCTTTATTTTTATTTAATTTATTTTCTTTAAATTATTTAACTTTAACCATGAGCAATTTATCAATTTCAAAATAAGGATAGGAAATAAGCTACGAAGTGTTATTTCTTTCAAAAGTAGCTATATCCCTTAATAGTTCTGATTTGCAAATGGGTGTCTGTGATAATATGAAGTGTATGTAATTTTAGCTGTTTCTGCAGAGATAATTGTATACTGATCATTAAAGGTCGTCACTGATGCACCCAAGCTAAATGTTTGAGGTCACGATAATAATAATCTATCTGACAGCTTGAAGAATCGCCTCACAAGAAAAGATCAGTTGCGGCCAAATGATTGGTCTGAAAAGGCTTCTCTGTATTATGGATATGACAAACAGCACAAATGGGAATATGATGAACACCAACAAGGCTTAAAGTTATAACAAAGTGAAACAGCTTAAAATAAATAAATATATATTGACTTTTGTTTTTTCTACCGATTCTCCATTTTATTAATTTCGGAACCTCTAAAAGTAATAAAAGTAGTGCATTTTTTGTTAAATTTAATACCATATATTTGTTTTCACTTGATTATGCTGTCGTCTATTGCTTTTGATAATTACAATATTGTATCTGAACTTACAAATAAAATTTGGTACACATCTAGAAAGTAGTAAGAGTTAAAAACTGCATTAATATTTCTTTAAAAAAATTAGAACAATATAAGAATATAGTTTAAATAAAACAAACAGAAACAAAATTTGAAAAGTTACGAATAGATAGCAGCAATACAAATTATTTATTAACCACCTCTCAGAAGGCAGTTCAGAAATTTTGAGCTTTCACATTTTGAGATCGTTTTCAAATCAGAAATGCCTTAATTTTTATATGCACAAGCAGATTTAATCTCTCTTCCAAATAAATAAATAAATAAAATAAAATAATAAGAAGAATGAATCGCATTTAATGCCTATTTTCGGATTACATGAATAACATTAACTGCAATTTTTTTTTTCATTTTTGCTGCCAAATAGAGAGTTGTAAAATACTACTTTATATTTTATTTCAAATTTAGAAGGAAAATTATGATGCCTGTACTTATTCAATACTTCATAAAAATGTTTCTTTCCTTGCAGAGAATGCTACATTACATATGACGAAAAGTTATGTGTTATAAAAATTTCTTCAAATAATCATTTTGAGTATTAATAAAAAATAAAAACAGAATAATACAATAACATTTCAGGATTATTGTAATGAATTTTGTAATAAATAGAATGAAAATACTTGTATCAAAATTTTCCTACTACGCAAATAACTACTTTGACTTTTATAAACATTTATTACACTGTGCTCTTTTTGCCATCTATACTTTCGTTTTTTTGCTGTGACTAATTTAATGATCTTTCCCTCAAGACTAACTGTCCATCTCGTGCCCGGGATGTAATGCAACTCTACCCAAATACACTTTTTATATAAACAAATATCATACTATACTTACTTTATTCCCTGTTATTTCCTTCTTTTTATTATTAATGATTTAAGCATCTTCACAACAGCGTTGAATGCTCATATGGTTTCCGGAAGCTATTGCTAAAAGAAAATATTCCCGAGAGAGAATACAAATTACTTTCTTACCACTCCCCGTCTAAAATTGCGCACGCTTGCGTGATTGCTCATTCCTATAATTTCCGGTGAAAGAAGGAAGACAACGCATCCATTTGTCTTTTACGCAACCATAACTTGCGATTCGGCCGTTTTTCTCTCGGAATAATCGTTTCTTTCGTCCGGAGCTTATGATTTCACGTCTGCCGTCCAATTCGAGCATGAAATAATCGACAGGGACGAGAAAAAGCGAGAAGGGAAAGTGTTAGGAAAATAATGGGTGTTGGGAATAGGCGGAGAAAAATATAACACTTATTTATTTTTCCTCAATCCCTTTTCATAGACACCTTCCGGTGTTTTTAAATAAGTGGACCGGAAGTTTTTGCATAAACAGTTGCTCGCCAAAGTGTAGATTTTCACGTGGAGCTGTATGACGCCATATTTGGACACAGTTATGAAATTGAAAAATGTAATGCATTAGGAATTGTAAGACCAATAACAACTTGTATATTTATGAGAAAGAAGGCATACATTTTAAGGGGATATATTTAAAATTTATCGTGAAATACATTCTGTACTTATTTCAAATTTAATACCATATTTCTATCATTTTATCTACTGTCTGATTAGAATAGACTTTCTTTTTTGGGAATGTGTTATCGTTTTGATCCAACTAAATATTAATAGAAAAGAAATGTTGAAATCTACTCTTTTTTGTAAAAAAAATGGATATTGTGACTATAAAGAAATTATAAGAACAACTTGAGAAAATTAGTATATTATACAATGTGTACGGGAAATCTTGAATAGATTGCAAAATTCAGTAAAACAAAAACTAAAAAGTATTGACAAAAATCTTTAATTACTTATATTATAATTGCTAATATTAATAATTTTTGATATGAGATTCATTGATTGCACATAATATGTGAAAGAAATACTCAGATTCATGCTATTCATTTGTTAGCCCTTGAGGAGTCGTAGATAAATAACACTATCTCACTGAGAACAAATTTTTTCCTTTTTTTTCCTTCCAATTAGTGTTTATTAATATTAATAGATTTTAATGCTATAATAGCTTTCTTTTTTACTTGCCGTTGAGTTATTATTATTTTTTTTGGAAGAAGTAGTCCTGAACTTAAATCGTTTTGTTTCTCACAATATATATTTGTACGCTAATCGTTGTAAAATACCTTAAAAGAAGATATTTAAAAAAAGTTATAGAAGTTAAATATTTCACGACTTTTAATTTGAATGAAAAACATTTTGCGCGAAGTTCAAAATGTTTTCTAGCAATATTAGATATTTCGAATTCTCACATCTCTATATCGTTGGTGAATTCCCACATGATTCGAGACTTTTTCTGCCTGTATATCTTTAAATACTTCCTTAGAGTTATGCTAATACTATAATCATATTTCTCTTTTCGTAAGCTCTAAAATATCTCCCTTATCTACTTGCCATATGTTACGAAATTTAAAAAAATTTGATAAAGTATGTAAGTAAAATGTATCTGATAAAGTAGTGTATTTAAAAATTACTTCTTTAATATTCTATAATTTTATTCATATAAATAAAATCAAACAAGAAGTTCGGTTTAGTCATTTTGGGGCAACACTGAAACTATCAGTTCATAAAGGAATAAAATTTTACCCCAATGATTGTCAAAACCCGTAGTGTTTAAAACTTAGAAAAAATTATGTTATTTTTGAAATAGCCTCAAAATTCTGAAATTTCGGAAAAAGCTCCCCAAATTGTTGAACATCTTTACAGAAAATTGAGGGAACCGTTATTTTTTTACACAGCAATTGGCAATGAAATAACAAGGGAGCAGTCATTTTTCAGTCTATATCAAAAATAATTTTTGAAATAGAAACTCTCAAGTCACTTTTCAAAGAATTTGCATTTCAAACGCGAAATATATGAAATGTGCAATATTTTATATTCCGAAAGTCCAGGAAGATACATTTTAATGTATTTTTCAGATTTTTAAATAGCAGTGTTTCGCTAAATCTTTAGAATATTCTTTTCCACCAATGCACTACAAACATTCTTTTCAAAGAAGCATTTCCAGAATCTTAATTTGCAACAAAATACTTAAACTTTGACTTCAGTCGTTTGAATTATGAGGAGAAAAGTCTCATTCGAAAAGTTATTTATTTCAGAGACAAAGCGAAGAGAAGGCCTTTCCTTTGTTACAAGAAACAAAGGTAAATGTTTCCCTCAGATTTTCTTTTTGAACTAGACCCGAAAGGAAACTCTCCATTATTCGTTGTTTATTCTATTCACAACGAATGCTTCCAGTAATAATGAGCTAATTTTTCACCAAAAGCTGTTTGGTTTATGAAGGATATAAATTTATCAAAATCAATTCAAGCTATGTTATGCAACTTAAATTTTAGGATAAGTTTTGAAACTCATTCAGTTTAACGGGGAAGATAATATAATAAAACCAAATATAATAAATGATTCATTTGATAATGACACCTTTGTAAAAAGAAGAATTTCAGCAAAATTTAAAAAAAGATATTTAGGAATACTTCTTTTTATTCAAAATAAATGATCTTTTTCTTAGTATTTTAAATTAATTTCTTTTTATTCGTTTTATCATCAAAAGATTTTTAGAATTATTAGATCAAGATATTTATTAGAAAAATAACGTGAAGAAAAATTTCCAGTCAAAAAAGTAATGAATAATAAATTTATGAATAATAAGGTCAACATCATCTCTTTTTTTATCATAGATTGCATGGTTATTTTTACTTCATAGGCATTAATATATATTAATGGCATAACAACATAAATGATATATTCAAGACAATAACGATTAAATAATGTGATATGAATAGGATTAAAAATCTAATGGATAAAAATATCTTTGCTCTTTTAATCTCTGTAAAAGAAGTGATTTTGTTCCAAGAAACATCATTTACGAGCATATAAATTAAAATAAAATAGCGTTAGTTTATTATTTCAAGTCTTTTTTCAGCAGTCTGCTATAAAATTGATTTTTTAAAAATAAATTTTACGTGCAAAGCAAGAAACACTTGCAGTGAAAAAGTACGGAGATATAAATTTGAAACATTGTTAACAGAGGATTCTTATAAGATTTGTACAGTAAATATTGCATTTTGGAAAAAGCATTAGATTTCGTGCTCGAATGTTACTTAGAATTGCTCTTTATTCCATCTCCGAAAGAATAGGAGAGTTATAGAAGCTGCCACTTTCCGACAAGCGGATTGTCCACCTGGAGCAGAAGCACTATTTAAATTTCAGTAAAAGATCTATACTTATAATAAACCTCAATGTGTGTGTGTGTGTTGGCGCTCTACAGGCCAGACCGTTCGGCCTACAGCTACCACATTTGGCACACATATAACTTGGAGGCTGGAAATGGGTACTTCAGAGCAATTGTTTTGAATTTTTAATTCGAACTTTAATTAATTAAAAATTAAGCGAAATTTTAGTGTTTTTCCGCTATATCTTCTGAAAATAGGGCAGCAGAAAATTGATTTTTCTATCAAGTTTTAATGATACCAATGCTTTAATCTATAAATTAAGTTTCAATTTCTAACGAATTTTTAAAGAAATATTTTAACCATATTTTTCAACCATATATTTCGCAATAAATAAAATAAAATCTGCGTTTGCACATTAAGGAGGAAAGTTAGCTTATCAACATGTTGCCATCACATAACAGAAGCTCAAATTAAAAATTAAATCAACTATTATTGCAAATTAAATATATAAAAGTGTAATTTTCAGCCCCTGTCTGTATGAAGTGAAAAAAATTGAATATGATATTTTCCAAAAAGTAATGGTGTATTTTAAAATATCTATATTTATTCAATAAAACAGTTTAATTTAAGGCAAACATGGTTTAATTATATCGGATAATCAGTCTAATCAGCGCCCATCAGCTAATTTGGGGCATTCATCTGCTAACAAAATGGTCTAAATGAAATAAATAATTATATTTTATATAACTTGAGGCAATAAATGCTCCGATGAATTTTAAATTTTTACATAGATCATCTGACCTTTGAATCATATTTAACAAAATATTCTTGAGACATCAATATTTTAAATAAAAATTGTTGAGCTCTAATCAATTAAATCAACCACTGAAATTGTCTAATTTATGAAATTTGAATAACACTCTTCAATAAAAACTGATTATTTTAGACCACTTCATTGGCCGTTTCAAAGAAGATACGCCGATCTTTTTCCAAGATTTCTTGACAGTGAATGATTATGAAAATGTTGATTATTTTAAAATTGATATATAAAAACTTAATAAATCAAAATTCCCTAGATTTGATCGCAGAAGATGTAAACTTTTATTTATTTATTTAAAAATTGAAGTGTCAAGAGTATTTCGCAGAATATGATTTCTTAGGGCAAAAGGACTATGTAAAATATAAACTTTATCATATTTTCATTAAGTATTTATGACTGAAATAAAATAAAATATTTTTATTTACATCATTTAAATATTTTGAAAGTAAAACTAAAAACTGAATTTTACTATGAATCAGAGAAATTTTTGTTGAATAATTCTAATTTTGTTCTGCTTTCAATTTTCATATTTAAAAAAAAAAGACATGACTGGTTTCAATAAAAAATGTTTTTATATTAATTGCAGTTTAACATTTCCTCTCTAATTTATAGTTGAAATTTTATGAGAATTATTTTATTGACAGAAAATTAAAGAGAGAGATAAGTAGTAAAATGAACAGAACTGCTTAAGGCCTGTACTACTTAAGGTATGACTGAATTATTTAACTATCAAATTCCGAAAATTAAAAATATTCTGCAGAAAAACATATTAAGAGACCAAGTTAACAAAAAAATATTTAATTTAAAATTTTAGCGATCATTAACACTGGCGAACCGGCTGATCGACAAAGGCGACTAGTTTAACATGAATAAAATATGCAGCATTAAGAAAAATTTTAATTGCTATTTATTTTGGAAATTTTGCACAAATCATATGGAATGGAATATTTTCCTGTCTTTGAGTCATTAATGTTAGAACAAAAATAAATTTAAAACTTTTTAAAAATTGATTCAAATAAGCTTAGATTTTAGATTTTTACAAAAACGGTTTCATTTCGCTTTTTAATCGAAAAAAAAATTAAATTTATGAATTTTCAGATGGAAAAAAATATCTGAAAGCCTATCTAATATTATTTTACTTACATTATATTTTATTTCAAGATCAATTTCATTTTATTTATTTTAAGACTGTAATGCCTTTTTTTCTTATTTCAAACTGATTCAAAATGTTTTTCAATAAATTTAATTTAAAATTCTTCTTCTTTGAAATCAAGCTAAAAAATGAAACTCCATTAAAATGTAAAGAATATTCTTGACATAACAATGGATTTTATCGTGAAAGGAGGAAGGATACTAGACCAGAAAGAGGAATGGTGACTTGCAAAATCAATTTTAAAGCTAACATATTGATTTGTACATATTTATGTATCTAACTGTAAAAGAATATTTGGAATTGATAAAATTAATGCCCTTTGTGTATCCCATTATGTAAAAGCAACTGTAAAATTTTACGTTTTAAGATTTAAAAGTTTCTTTCTTTCTTTCATTTTTTTTCATCCCACGATTTCAAAAGACTTTTTTGGCTTTTAATTGTATTTCAAATCTATATTTATAATAAAGATAAAATAATGTTTGTACATGTCAGTGTTTTAGCGCTCTATAAGCTATGCTATTTGACTGAGAGCAACCAAAATTAGCATATATATACTTTGGTGGATGGGCATGTTAATTTTGAGACAATTTTGTTGACATTTTAATTAGAATTTAATTGAAAACAAAGCAAAACTTTGGCGCGTTTCCATGATTGCTACTAAAAATATTTCAGTACAAAAAGGATTTTTATATCATTTCAAAATTCAAAAAATTATCTTTTAAAATGTATTAGTCTTTTACCATATACAATTTTTTTCTGCATTTAAACAATTTTCAAAATATATTTTAAGCAAAATGTGCAACGGAATAAAAATACAAAGATAAGTAATTAAGATTTATAAGAATGCAAAAATATATGAAAATTTTGATTGAATATTAAAACCATTGCGAATGCTAATACAAAAACATAAGAATTCTGGAAGAACACTAAAGTAATTGATAAAGGTCACTCTTAAAGCTGCACATTTTTTTTTCATTTTGGTTTTATAATCCGAATTACTATCGATATGAATACAAAAACAATGAAAAGTTGAAAATAATTAAATTCAATTTCTATTATTAACACAAGTTATTATTGACAAAGCAGATTTCAGCGAAAAATTTATATATCATCTTAGTAATTTTGAAAAAAGTTTGTAAATGTTTTAGATTCATATTGAAATACTATTAACATAAAGACAAATGCCAAAAAAATTACATTGTTTTAGGTTAGGAGTAAGGTGACACTGTTAAAAGGCTAAAAATAGCAGGACGTATCCATTGTATTTGGTGAATTTTAGGGAAGTTGTTGCAAAAGATGATAAAATGAATAGAACGGCGTAGTCTTCTAAAATAGTATGATATACATATTTATGTCAAAATTTGAAGCTTAAAATTATACTGCTGAAGATGCTAAGACCAACTAGTGCTTATAGCGGCTAGTATTCAACAAATCAGAAGAATTTATTAAGCATTATCAAAATGAATATTAATATAAATTAAAATTTTTTTCTTGTAAATACGAAAAGGATAAATTTTTAAAAAATCTAATTTGGAATGTGAATCTGTAAAATGTACTATCAAATAAGAAAAAAAATTTACTCTCTCTTAATTGTTTTGTTGAAGGGATTTTTCATCCCATTTTATTGGGTTTTCTCCTTCCAAATATAAAAATTTTGAATGAAGATTGTGTATTAGTTGAGATACTCTTCTATTCTATAAAAATAATTTTTTAATAAAAGTAATTTTTAAAATCTCATATTTATTTGTATACTAAATTGCAGATTTTTATTTCTGATTACTTTATTCAGTACTAGATGAGATCGCTAGTATGAAACCTGTTTTATTTAAATAATTAATGATTCATAATTAGGTTAAGTAATATAAATAGCGTATAGCCATTCAGTAAAACAAATGAAAAGAATAACTATAGTAATATAACAAAATTCAACAGGAAAAAAACGAAAAATAACAAAATTCAATCACTGCAAACGTGAAACAAAAATGATAAAATGATTACAATGAAATAACAAAAATACAAGAAACATAAATATATGGTTTTCTGCATTGCAAATTAATTTTATATATTTTAGTGTGCGTTTAGGATGTGATAAAATTATAAAGGACTCGTAGAAAGAAGTTAGTGCAACCTTGGAAATTAAATACAAACATTGATTAAATAAAAAAAGTCATTTGAGTATGGAAATTTTGTGCACAAAATGATACCCACTCCTGTTGTTTTACGCATCAGAAATAAGAATTTTTATTTTATTAATGTTAATTTTCTTCTATATTAAACATTTTTTTTGCATTTTTCAAAATTAAACTGAAAGGAATGACTAATTTCAACTAAATAATGAATTTCAACAGAATAATGAATATATCAAAATCGAATAGAGCAAATATGTTATTTCAATGAAACATTTATAGATTTCTATATCATAAAAAACACGCCATACCTGGGAGAATATTTCGTTCGTATTCAACCGAACGATGGTTGAATTTTTATATTTGGGAGGAAAAAAAAAAGACAAATGAAGAAACAAAGGAATGAATACAGCAAAAGATCCAGGAAACTACAAATAAGCGGGCATATATATTTGCTTGTTATTTCAGAAAAAAGCGGGAAAATGTTTATTTCACATATTTCAGCTGCTGTCTTGTCCTGTTCATGAGAGATGGCGAACTATAAAGCCATTTCTGGCTCTTTGTTTCCTCTCTAAATCAGAATAAATAAAAGTAACTGAAAAAAAATGAAAAAGGAAAAGTTTCTGACGAAAAAATAAAATTCTAAAAGCAATTTTCAAAAGCGTGTCGAAGAATTTCTGTTCAAAAGCGTCAAATCTGAAGCTAGGAAGGCTTTTTGAAAATCGCAAAGTCTGCATTTTTTTGTTCCACCTTCTTGTGTCTGTTTCGCAAGACAGTGTTCCTTGAAGTACTTTTTGCCCGAAAAAATGGCATTTTACATATATGAAAGGAAAAATGGTTTTCTTTAAAATTTCCGAAGAATAAGGATTTATGTAACTAAATTGCATTCATGCAATAACTATCGGAACATTTACGCCATTTTATTGCTTCTCTTCAGAAAAAGTTTTTGTAGTTCTCTTTGGAAAATAAAATTACGAAATGTAAAATTTGATGATTTTTACTTATGTTTTAAAAAAAGTTTTTCTTAAAGAAAAGAATTGTTGTTTGAATTAAAATTCTGAGAGCTTTTATCAAAATAAAGGAAAATAAAATATATGAGTGAAATTGTAAATGTTGCATTATCCGTACTTTTACGAGTCTATAATATTGCATCTCTGCGCATTTAGTCTCGTTGTAAGGAACAGAGTTTTACAGAATTTCTAATGCAGGCTGAATGGAAATTAGGACAATGATCTCTATTCTTGTCATACAAATAGTGTGGTGAAGAAATGGGTTACAAAAATGAAAGTTCTCGAATATGCAAGAATTAAGGCAATATATTTATTAAGAGGAAAAATTCTCAGATCCTTTTAGAAGTATTCGAGAAAGTTGAAGCTAGTGAGTCGAATGGAATGCCTTTGTGTCTTACATGTAAGATGACTGATAGTAAACGAACAGCATGAATAAAAAATGACTGATAATTCGTATAAATTTTCACATAAAAAATTTGGAGGGTGAAATTTCTGTACTTTTTAAACATCTTTTCTCAACATTTTTTTTAAAATTAAAATTATATTCGTTTTATTCTTACCTAATGTTTTCAAGTATATGTTATGCACTGTTATTGTTTCTTTAGCTTAAAGAAAACGAATGCCATTTATTATTATTTTGAAGCAGCCTTTATACTTGCATAAAATATAAGAATTCGTCATTTTTTTCAGAAGTAAATTTTTTTAGCAAAATGTTTCTTAATTTTTCTATAATCATCAAATAACAATCAAATATCAATCAATCATAACAGTCAATGCCCGATAAATAATTCCCTAATGACAAAGTTTTTAAAGATGTCTACTTCGTAGCAAACCAGATTATTTTAAATAAAGAATTAAAGCTATATCTGCACAATATATATTAGAATTTGCCCAAAATATTGGGTGAAAGTTCAGTTCCTCTTAGGTTGTCATTCTTGATGAAATATTTAATTTCATTAGATTGACATCGTGCTTAGAAGATACATGCAAGTGTTGAGACACATCTTAACAGATTGTACTTGGAGGATGACATTATCTAAGAGGTCATAAAAAGCGAATTGATATCTCCAAGATTACAAATGATATTAAATTCTCATCTATTATATTTGATTTTTGTTCCTATAATATTTACATAATAATAATGCAGAAATTAATGCTGCAAAACAAATATTTGCATAAAAATTTAATATTGTGTTATTTACATTTTTTCCTAATGTATTAAAAAATTAGTTGTTTCATTATTAATCAGAATGAATTAAGACGAAAACAACTTTTTCGATTTTCTTAGTGAGATTTTTTTCTTTATTAACGTTTAATTCTCGGATTTGTTTTTTTCTTTCTTTCTTTCTCAAAATCATTCGGAATTGGTTATCTAGATAACTACAATTCGAAAAATTGATCTCTACCATATTATCAAAATATAAATACAAATCTTATACAATATCAAGTTCTTCAAAATAAACCACAGAGCCTATAAACCGTAGAATTATTTTAAGCCTTATTTTAAGAATTTATATTTTTTAATTCGTTAATATTTTTATAATTAATATGAATATATTATAATTATTCTGCAGCATAAAAAAATTACCAAAATTTTCAGATTGGAATATTTAAGTATCTAATAAAGAATATCGGTAATATTTTAAGTTTATAAAATTTAAATATAATTCATAAAAATAAATAACATATTTTTATTTTAAATCTATCACCAGTTTAATTCTCTCAGTTAATTCTTAAATTTATCTCAGAATTTCTCCTAAAATTTATTTTTGAAGATTTAAAATAATTCATGCTTTAATTATATTCTAATACTTTATTAATTTGACAGACAGGTAAAGAAGAATAATTATTTAAGCTTATGATTTTATGCATTAGAAATTATAGCTATGCATTCTCTTTATTAAAGCCGTTCTTTAGAAACGGCAGTTTAATCTCAGAAGATTATGTTTCACTAGCGGATCAAAGATCCCCTTAATTTTTCAATTTTAATCCTGTTTCGACCAAGTCATTTCAATTTTGAGATTCGCAAAGTATAGAACATTCTTTCATTCAATTGTAAGTAGAGAATAAAGCTTTATGGTGGCAACTAATTATATTTATGTGGATAGGAAATTAAATTTTTTGAAATTGGATGATTAATGAAGTTGAGACATGACAAGAAAATAGAACACATTTGGATCTCTGTTAATATGATTGTTACTGGTATAAAAATCTGACAAAGTTGCCGAATTTCGATAAATACAATAATTTATCAAATCGTTTAATTTATTTAATTCGTGTCCATAACAATGGAATGTTTTTTTACCCGATTTTTAACTCATTTTCAGTTATATTACAATTTTATACTCTTGTGTGTTCTCGATATCAAATTCTCTATTCTATAATATCTCAATACTTTTAGAATTAATTATCAGTTAATAAATTCAGTTATATTTTGATTCCAAACAAGTGTTCCAAATTCTAATGAACTTGAAAATGTTCCATATCTTTTTCAAAAAAGAATTTTATATTAATAAACTTGTCTACTATCTGTAAATTGCGACATACGCGATTTAAAAATTGGTCGAATCATTATACAGAACAGACTGCTCAACTTAGAGCTATCAAAGTTGGCCTGTAGATAATTCTTGGGTAGTAAGTGCTAACTCTAAAAGTAAGAAAATAAGATTTTTTATTCAATTTAAGATTAACCGAATAATAAAGTTTTTCTTCCTCAATTTCTGTTCATATTATCTCATAATAATATGCTTTACAACAATTTAAATTCAAAAATCTTTTCATTGATATAATTTTCTTTGATTTATTTAATTTTAATAAAGTTTTCAGAACAAATTTTAGATACAAATGTGTTATTTTACTTTTTCTTTATGCAACAAAATAGTAAGTGATTAATACATTAATAATACAGTGACTAATAATTATGAATATTTAAGAGCTCTCCTGTGATTTTCAAAAATAGATATTGTATATTTTTTTCAGTTTATTACTAATTAATGCTAATTAATATTTCAAAACATCAGGCATTTTTAAACACGTTTATGCTTTCAAGCTGGCATTTTTTCTGTGTGTGAACTGAAGGACATAGAATCGTTATTCGTAAAATGCAAAAATAAATGCAATCAAGCAGATGAATTAATTCTCAAATATTATCTTAATATGACGTATGTGAATAAAGGTTCAAATTTCCTTTTAATTTCTATGAGCACATTTTATAAGAATTTTTTAAAGTTACAAAATAGAAATAAAAGCCTTAATGACATAGGAATATATACAAAAAATATTCGGTAAAAAAATCTAATTAATTCAAAAAGAAATCTTCCAGTTTACTACTAAAAAAGTTAATATTTTTGTCCAGAAGTTTCATCAGAGGAAGGAAAGTCATTGCATTATTATCTATTCGCATTCTTCATTTGCAGAATGTATGTAAATTAATAGAACATTTTCGTCCTTTGAAGAATTTTGTTTAAGCTCAAGTAAATGCTGTTTCTTATTTAAAATTCAATTATTTAAAAAGTATGCATTATTATCTATTCGTATCATTTATTTTCAGAATATATGTAAATTAATAGAACATTCTCGTCCTTTGAATAATTTTGTTTAAGCTCAAGAAAACGTTGTTTATTATTTAAAATTCAATTATTTAAAAAGTATGCAAATGTAAACTTTGGAAATTAGTTATGAAGATTAAGTAAATTGTCTAATATTTGGAAAGGAGACAGAATTCATCGAATTTAATAAGTAATATTTTAGCTCATGAATTTTAATGTTTGAATATAATCTAAGAAACTTTAAAGGGAAAAAATAATTAAAAAAATCAATGTATTGACTATTTTGAATTTTTTTTACCACGATTTTATTTAGTTTCTAAGTAATTTTCTTCTTTTATTACATTATTTTTAATATTCAGTTCAGGAAATTTAATAGATACTATAATTAAAAGTAATGCCGGTGTCTTGGCATAGGGGTAGCTCGTCTTCCCCGTGATCTGGGCGTCCTGGGTTCGAATCCCGGTTTGGGCATGGTTGTTCTTCTGTTGTTCTATCTGTGAGATGTGTCAATGTGCCCTCCTGTAAAAAGAGGTTGTGCAAGCGAATGAGTGATGCGTGAGTAGCGAAATCGTATTCTTGGCCCTAGTTGGAGCTACTAAACAAACAAGAGACGCTCCTCCACCGACTTAAATCGCTGCCTTCGTAACAGCAGACTTGTCCATGGCAAGTGCCCTAAGAAAAAACAACAACATTAAAGGTAATAAATCGATTAATAAACAACTTATACGAACTAAAGCTATTTTTAAAGCAAATTAAAATACAGTGCTAAAAGCAATTACTAATATTTTAGTATCATATGTATGTGAACTTCATAAAAATTTATGTCCGTAATTTATATTACGTAGATTGCAATATTAGTTAAATTTTACAACCAAAACAAACAAGCAATTTAAGCAAAACAACAATAAAACCAAACAAAATTTCTGTAAGGAACGAGGAAAATTTGAAAGCATACCTCATTGAATGTAGCAATTGGGACCTATTCTTTTCAGTGTCAAAATTTTTGAATGGTTTTTTTTTTTTAATACTCTCTTAAAGAATTGGGAGAAACTCTTTTAGTGTTATATGAAAACATATTTCATAAAATTCCTTTTAAGTTCGGATATGTTTTTAAATGAGTTACATGTCTCCCCAACAAAGCGTCGAGAAAATCCAAAGTGTTTTACTCATAATGATTTAATAAATTTAAAAGAAATAAAAAAAATATAAGTAACCATGGAGAGATTAATATAGACGTCTTTTCTGCTAATTAGCTCCCAAAAAATCTTTCGGTTTATTTAGTTTTTAATTATGTTTCTTGAGGAACCCGATTTACATCTCTCGTCTAGAAATAGTTTGTTAAATTATAGGTAATTTTGAAGACGAAGAATTTCTGAGAAATTAGACAATAATGGCAGTTTTTCTTTCTAATGAACTGCTCAATCAGCGTTTTACTCCTAAACGAGTAAAGTAATGATATATATATATATATATATATATATATATTATTAGGTGCGTAATTATTGCAGTTCTCATGTCAGTTTTTTAATAATTCAGAAAAGTTTGCTTGCTTCTGAGTGAAAGTATTAATAAGTTGCAGTTTTATTTTAATAAATGCTTTGTTAACTTAGTGATACAAATTGGATTATAAAATAACTCTTACTTTTAGAAAGAAGAAAAAAAATTATTTAATTTTTTTGTTGTTACTCTCTTTTTCAGCATTTTTATATTTTAAAAAGAAAAATTAATTAATTAATTAATAAGTAATAATTAAGTAAGTAAGTAATAAGTAAATTCTATTGTTTCTATAAATTGATTCCTTTTGATTACGAATTTTATATATTTCCGAGAAAAAAGAAAATATTTTCTCCTTTCAAATAAATAATCAAATATTTTCGAATTAACGAGTTCTAATAGATATGGTCTTAGTAAAAATATCTCATCGTGGCTTTTTGAATATTTCAAAAGCATTTATAATAATTTTCCTTTATTTATTTCAGATTTTGATAATAATATTTATTTTTCTGGATCATAAAGAACCACACGCAAATTTGAAATTTTGAAATTTAGTAATATTTTATAAAGTTTACACATTACCATGACATTTCGCACGTTTTTAAGATAATAACAAAGATTTTGAAAACAATTATATAATATACAAGATACGGTTTGCAGTTGAAAGTACAGTTTTATAATTTTATAATGAAAGTCATGTTCGAAGTAGACAAAAGTGGAAAATGACAATGCAGCATAAATTTTTCAAACGATATTAAAATTAGTTTTCAATATGTGAACTTTAAAGAAATTCTCAGCAGTAGTTTTGAAACATTTGAAATACAAATTATCGAAAAGACTACGATTAAAAATTAAAACAGATATTTCAAAGTATTTTGAAATTTCAAAAAGCATTGTTTGCCACAGTCTTAAAAATAATTTCCCTCAAACACACAGAAAGCATTCTTTTCATCCAATCATTTCATAAGTCTTCATTCGAACAAATTTCTTTAAATTTTGATTTAAGGTCTTTGAATAGTTAGAGAAAAGACTTGGTTTAAATGTTAAAATTCATTTCAGTAACAAAGAAGACTGTGACCCTTCCTTTGTTCTATAGAACGAAAGATCAATTCGTCTGTTTTCTTTTCATCTAAAATATCATTTTCCTTCAATTTTTATTAAGTTCTAAATGAATGCTTTCGGTAAGAATAAAATGCATCTAGTATTTAAAATAATAATAATAATAATAATATATCTAGAATAAATATAAAATGCTTTTTATTTATGAAGAATACAAATTATTTTTAAGACAGTGTTAAATTTTTAAGATATGCTTTAAAATTCTTTCAAGGTAATAGTGACGACATTGTAAGAAATTAATATAAGTTAGTTATTTGCCTATAGAAGAATATTAATTATAAAAGTTCTTTTTGAAATATTTGGAATTTTTTATTGATATTTTCTTTTCAGTAATCACTATTAATAAAAAAGCTGTATACATTAAATAAGGACATCTGTATTAAGCAGAGTCTTTATATGAATTTTAAAGTAAATGAGAAATGATAAATATATATTTAGAGGAACGGTACAAACAATAATTTAATATGGCATGTTATAATTTGTTTTACTTTAATTTAATCTAGTAAAAGAAACCATTTTCTCTCAACAGTTATTGTTTAATGGAAATAATGCTCAAAATTCTGTGTTTTTTTCTGAAAATTTAACTCAGATTTTATTCAATATAACGATAAAATATTTGATTCTATTAAAAACAAAAAAAAAATTATAATTTATTTAAACAAAATCATTTTTAATGAATGAAAGTAAATTAACGGATCAGAAACTGGTTTACAAAATCTTGAACAAAAATGACAGTTCAAAATTGGGAGAATATTTTGTTTAATTGCAGTTAAAACGTTAGATATGAGACTAAATATCCAAAGAGACACAGAGAGAAAGTGAGATTGGAAATGAAGGTAGGAATAAATAAACCAATAGTCAAAAGGAAAAAAATAAACAGCAGAGACTTTACCTCTTGTACTTTTCGGAAAAGGGAGAGATTTTTTTTTCTATACATATTCCTACAGCTGCCGCGTCCTATTCATAGGACGGTGAGCTATAAAGCCCTTTCTTCAGCTTTGTTTTCCTTTCCGAAACAGAAACTAAATAAACATTCCGGAAAAAAGGTGAAAAGAAATGTTTTCTACGAATACTCTATTCTAAAAGGAATTTTATAAAGCCCGTCGTAAAATTTCTGCCTAGAAGCGGGGAATCAGAACTCGGGCGCTCTTTGTAAAACTTGCAGCGCATGCATTTTTCTTTCTAACATGACTCTTTTTGTATCTACCTCATAAGAAAACATTCCTCGAAATACTTCTTGACCAACAAATACGCTTTTACATATTTAAAAAGATAGTTGGAGTTCTATAAATAACTTTAAAAAATCATATGACTTTCATTCACTAACTGAAATAACATTTAAACTATTTTATCAGGTGTTTGCAGTGAAACTTTACACAATTCCCTCAGGAAATCATATGTAAGGACTGAAAAAATTTATTCTGTAAGACATAAAGATTTTCTAAAATTCTAAGGTTTCATCTGAAGAGTTTCCATAGAAAATGAATTTATCTTCTTTCTCAATAAGAAAAAAAGTGATAATACGAAAATATGAAATTCAAATCAGTTGTTAGTTTAAGCATTAAATTTATTATTTATTGAATATATCTATATCTATCTATATATATATATATTAATGAAAAAATGGAACGGCGAATGTAGCGAACTTACAAACTTGTAACAATAAGACAACAAAGAAACTTGATATTTGTTTCTATCTTAATAAAACATACCTAAACACACCTATAAAAATTAAACTGACGCAAGTTCAAAAAAATCAAAACAATAATAATAATAATATATAATAAAATTAATACTTCAAGAAGTAAAAGATTGTTTCATAAATATATAATTATATTTATGCTATAACTATACAGATTTAATCTTTGTCCTCAAATCAAACAGAAAATACTTTAAATTCGCTTTCCAATTATCATACATATCAGGTGTTTTTTTTTTATTTAATGTGAGATGGAGATAATTGGTAACACCAAAAGTAATCATAAGTACAAATGATCTTATAATCCAAAGTTTTAAAAGGCGAAAAAGACATTTTCCTTTTGCCACTGAATTATCATTTTATGAAATTCTGTCTATCTTTAGTCTATTTCATGTTTAAATATCAAAGTTTTAAGTAAAAATTTGAACATATTTCAGAGCAAGTTCTTTCAATATTTTCTTTCAAAAAGCATTTGATAGAAATGATAAATTTGCACATTACCGATGCTCGAAATGTTTCCTGCAAATGCTATACTCCTCAGATGCCAATCAATCCTCTACTCATCGACCATAAAAATCCTCCACTCAATCTTTTTCTTTTATTATTCCCCTCTAGTCTGGTGAGAAGTTGTACTTCTGTCATTTTTGAATTGAACTTATATCGGAGAATTGAAAATAAATGGAGATTTATCCTTTCTATAAGACAGCTAGGAAGGTTTCACAAAATGGTATCAAGAAACATATGGTGTCTAATAAATAAGAAATTTAATATTTAAGCAAACAATTGATTTGAATTTAGTATTTTAATACTATCACTCTTTTTCCTATTATTAAAAAATTATTTATTATTTCATATTTATAATTTATATTAATATCTCATAATTTTATTTAATTAACTATAATTTGAATCAGATTAGTAATTTAAACTGTATAAAATGTTTGCGTGATTTCAAATGTATGGAATATGAAGATTACTTTTTAAATATGTGGTGTTTCTTATCGGTTGTATCGTTATAATTTTGGTTTATT
This sequence comes from Argiope aurantia, assembly GCA_026543865.1. Classification (NCBI taxonomy): domain Eukaryota; kingdom Metazoa; phylum Arthropoda; class Arachnida; order Araneae; family Araneidae; genus Argiope; species Argiope aurantia. The sequence goes on along the minus strand of JAPMOR010084526.1, from coordinate 18,866 downwards.
GTAATATGAAATTTAGCGCACTTATTTTAATAAACAGTGCTAATACTATAGTTTATATAGAATTATAGATATATTTTATGATATTTTAAAATTATAGTCATTTAATATTTTATATTCGTGAGATTTTATTCAAAAGATCATGATATGAAAACAAACAAAAGGAATAAAGTCGAAAAAAGCGAAACAATTTTATTCATTATTTTTAATTTACTTCTATTCGACAATGAGCTAAAAGAATTTTTATGAATTTCATATTCCTTTATATATTTGTTATATTTTATAAAAAAAAGAAGAATAAATTCTCCTTGAAAAGGAGACGATATATCATTTGAAATGATGGCGATTCTCTCAAAGCAACAATTCCAGAAATCAATTTTTTCCGAATTTACTCCAATCCAGCTCCATTCTAAAATATAAGAGAATTGTCACCGACTTCAGAAATAAAGAGCATAGAGATGACATATGAATAATTTTATATGCAGAAAAATCTTGATACCATTTTGTGAATCCTTCCTAGCTGTCTTATAGAAAGGATAAATCTCCATTTATTTTCAATTCTCCGATATAAGTCCAATCCAAAAACGACAGAGGTACAACTTCTCAACAGACTAAAGGGAAATAATAAAAGAAAGATATTTATTGGTTGATTTGTATGACTGATAAGTAGAACATTGATTGACAGTGGAGAAATGTAGCATTTGAATCGGTAATGTGCAAATTTATAGTCTGCATCAAATGCCTTTTGTTTGTACTAAGCAAAATGCTGAAAAAAAAACTTGCTCTGAAATATGTTCCCTTTTTTACTTAAATCCTTGATCTTTAGATATGAAATAGAATCTTATAAAATGATAAATCTGTGACAAAGGAAAATATCTTTTTGCCTTTTAAAAGTTTGGATTGTAAGATCTGTTGTACCTTATGACTGCTTTTGATTTTACCAATTATCGCCATCTCACATTAGATATATGACCTGATATGTGTGATATAAAATTGGAAAGTGAATTTAAACTATTTGCAGAATAATTAGAGGACATACAGGCTGAATTTGCCGAGTGGTGAAATATTTTATTGGTGAAATAGAATGACAAAATAATTGAAATCCATTTCACAATCCTGTATTTAGAAAACCTATTTTATTTAAGTGTTCTGTGATTTTAACTATTTCATTTTCAATTATTATATTTTATAGATATATGAAACAATTTTTTAAATTCTTTATGCATTAATTTTTAAATTACATTCATATTTTGATTTTTTTAGTACTTGCGGCTCTTAATTTCTTATATGTATGTTTTGTACTCATCATTATTACTCAGCATTTTAGTCAATGTTTTACATATATACCTGTTAAATCCATTATTGAAATTATTTTATTTTGAACGATTTCTTATTTTTACTAATTTATCATATTATATACAGTTAAATTGGAAATAAATTTTGGACTTCAATTTGAAGAGTTAAGGGGAAGCAATGTGATTTATATAAATAACTTAATTTATATGAATACTATTGCAAATTTGATAATTTATCATTTCTGATTAATTTTAAATTTGGAGACAGGTGAATGAATAATATATATTTTCTTTTCTGATGATGTTCTTGTACGATCGGAATTATTTATCTGTTTATTTATCCTTTTTCAACTCTTTAAAAGTGGGTAAAACTATACACGTGCAGCTTAAAAAAGTGACCCCCCCAAGTATATATATATATATATATATATATATA
>JAPMOR010084526.1:0-16738 GCA_026543865.1 Argiope aurantia | reverse complement strand
TGTAAATTCAAGACAAATTAGATATTTACTCAAATTTGATTGAATAAAATTTTCTTATTTACTTAAAATAAGCCACAACTTTGAAAACAATGAAATATACTGTAAAATAGATTCAATAGATTCCTTAAGGAGAAAATATTCCAGTATTAAAAAGATCCTTTTCTGTATAAAAATATAATGTTTTATATAAGCATAGATTTTAGTTATGAACAGCTTGTAGTTAAAAAGTGAATTTTTATTACGATATTATTCCAATATTTTTGATATTTTTTATTTTGTCGAAATTACTTCAATTTAAGCTTATTGAATAAGATTATAAATCAAAATAGTATAAAAAATATGAAACTAGAAAAATTATAATAATAGCCATTTAGGTACTTTTTGTAAATGACTATTATTTATTTCTTGTAACATTCAACATTACATTAATTTAATTCGCTTTAATTGTATTCTTATACGAAGTAAGCAATCTGAAAGTAAAACAAACAGCCATTCACTCAAAATGCCAACACATCTTCTAACATTTCTAAAAAAAAGTAAATAAAAAATAAGCATCATTTAATAAATAACCCCAGCTTATTCCCATATAGTGAGATCATAAATGTTTTTGAGGGGTGGGCTCAGAATCCAGAAAAATAATTGTACTTTTCATACGTGCATGCCTCTAATAATGTTTTCATTAATTTAAGTTCGGATGTATTTAAAATGAGTCCCTTTACCAAACCAAATGCCTAGGGTTTTGAAATTCTTTTCTTACATTTACTTAATAAAGTTAAGCGGAAATGAAGAAATAATTGCGTTATGCCAAACAGATTAGCAGAGGCCTTTCTTGTGATAATTAACCTCCAAAGAATCGTTTATTTTATTTGAATTTTAATTACGTTCTTTGAGGAACCTGATCCCCAAGTCCCTATATTAAGGATTTGTTTAAGAGCAGGTAAATTTAGAATTTCACGAATTTCTGAGAAATCGTGTGGTTATTGCGGTTTTTTTCAAGAGCTTTTCTATTAATTTTGTGGTGTTAAATCAGCAGTAGTTAAAAGAAGAATGGGATATTTTATACATTTTTTTCAGCTCAGTTTTTCATAGGTATATTTTGGTTTACACACATGTTTGAAAAGCTCTCAAAATCGTAAACTTATTATTAAGATAATATTTTAACATGAACCACAGGAACAAATTCTGTGAATTTAAAATTCCGCTAATTTTTGAATGAAACTAAAAATAAATTGTGCTAGAGCTTGTTTTTTCTGTTATTTTTCTACAATTCGAATTCATTAAATTTATTCAGAAACTACGCATGCGATTCTATTTGATTTTTTTTGAAAATTCATATTAATGCTAAATTTTTTCGCAAATACTCTTAACACACATTTCAATACTGTTTAATACAAATTTTCAATTAAAAAATATATATTGGAATTAAAATATTATTTCCGGCATATGCAAGAGTTTTATGAAGTCATCTGTAATATAGGCTGTGGTATTAGAGAACAAAATTATGAACTTTCCTTGACTTAAAAAAGGGCTCGTCCTAAAGAGAAAAACGTATTTTCAGATTGCACTCTTCACAAAAGCGTTTTTCAGATTTATTATTATTGTTGTTATTGTTTACTTTCTTATTGCTTAAATTTCACTTCGCCGTGCTTAATTTGTTAACACTGTATGATAACATTTAAGGGTAACATGTTTTTCATTTTTAGGACGAACCCTTGATGTCACCAAAAGATTATAATTATAAATGCAAATATCTCTAGCAATTTTACGGATAACTCCGTGAAACTTTTCCATATATTTTTATTGCAGTATAGTATATGTTTTTATAAGTGGATCTCTTAGTCCAAATCTTGTGAATTATTTTTGGTAGCTTCCTTATTTCATTGCTAGGGGAATTGTAATTCAGCATAGTCACTTAATTATAGGTATATACTTTCCTGGCTATATGAGAAGTCATTTTTAATTTAAAGGACTTAAAATGACTTTATTGATCATCTTGTAGATATTCGTAGAAAATATACTACAGAATAAAACTGAAATTATCTAAAAAGTATATAAAAAAATGATAGTAAACAAATAAAATTATAAAATAATAATAACAACATATTTTTGCCAGTGTATATTAATTTAAATTAATTTCAGAGATAAGGAAATTATTAATAAATTTTATTGATAATGTTTCAGGCTCTAAAGATTTTCATCAATTTAAACGAAGACAAATTTTAAATATTTAACGTCAAATAGTACATTTGTTATATTATTTTAATATATATTATAGAGCATTAAATTAATACATTTGTTATATTAAATTAATGCTTATGTAACCATATAAAAATTAGATTGATAAGATTTGCTTTTATTACTGAATTCCATTTGATTCAAAATGATATATAGGATTTTACTGAAAAATTAATGATTAATTAAAAATTTATATCCGGTTATTCATAAAAATCATAGAAAGAAACTTTAATTTAAGGAAGTACCTAAAAAGTGTATCATTTGAAAAGCACACTACGGTATGGAAACCAGTAGCTGGAATTAGTCTACGAAAATAAAATATTAATCAGAACAATTTACTTCTTATTTTTAAATCTCTTCAATTCATTCAGAGATTCAAATAAAAGATTTCAATATCAAGTACTGTCTGTTGTCCTTTACTAAAACAGATATATATTTCACAAATAATCTCTCTCCGTAAACTTGAATTTGCAATCCCTTGTTTTTCTAACAAAGCAAAATAAAAAACAATAACAAAAAAAAAAAAAAAAAGAGAATGAAACTCGGTGAAGATGGGACTATACGCCATTTGAAACGACGGCGAATGTCACGAAAGAACAATTCGCGAAATCAACTGTCCAGGAATTCACTCAAGTCTGGGTTCATTCGAAAAAATCCGAGCATTGTCACAGACTTCAGAAATAAAGAGCATAGAGACGACGTGGTGTCATTACATATGCAGAGAAATTTGAATAACATTTCTTTGCGCCTTTCTTTGCCCTGACTGTATTCAGGGACTTTGGTGGAGAAAGATGCTCGTTTCAATTTTTTTTCAATTCCTCCGAGATAGATTTTGTCAAAAAAACGACACATGCCACAGCGACTCTTCAGACAAGACGCAAATAATAAGAAAGAAAAAAGACAGATTGAAGGGTTTGTATTGATCGATTGCAGCGAAATCTGTCTTAATTCCGGCATCGGAGATATATGACATAAACAGGATATAGATGGAATAGTGGAAATCAAGCTTCGCCTTCTCTTACTATTTTTGAAATTGAAGATAATGAGATATCTTATATTCTTTTGCATCAGTGATATCCTTCAATTTTCTGTTCAAATTTTACATTTTATTTTATAGGTTTATGAAGTATTTAAAGAAATTTATACAAGATTTTCTGGTAGAAGTTAAAAGAGATCGATCTACTTTTATTTGTACTCATTTAAAGATAAGATAAATGCACCCTTTTTCTGTGAGCTTAGCAAATTTTACCGTCCTAAATTATGGATCGTCAAGTCATAGTATTTTATTTAATGGAATGATAAAATTAGAGAAGAAACTTAACTATCTATAGGATAATTAAATTATCAGAAATTATTTCTGTGGAAGACACACCATGAAGTCGAAGCGTTTGGCAAAAATATTTAATGATTTATTATTATATATTTTTAAAATTAAAATAGTTTTTTTCATAAAGTGTTTAATTTTTGTTTTTTTTGCACATTTTTTGAAAACCCTTATTCAATATTATATTTGTACAATTTATGTTTTAATATTATTTTATGCATTTAAATGCTAATTGCTCAAATTCTAAATTTTGCTAATATTTTCGAACGAAAACATAAATTAAAACCTAACGAATATATTTTTTGTACAAATTTAGTATAATACTTTAATATGTTTCATAGTTTCTGAACTGAAGAATAAATAATCAGTGAATTGAAAAATTACAATTATTTTGATTTTTTATATTACGAAAAAAATTTGAAAATTTCATGTTATTTGTTAGTCGGAGTGCAATATTTAAAGATTATATATAATCACAATTTATTTCTTAGGCCAAGAACTATGTAATGTATTTCTAATGTTTTATCAAACAAATCATTTGAAAAATTTTAAACAAGAAGTTTTTGTTTTATGTCTTTTATTATAGCCCCCCCAAAAAACCCATATTATTTTTGAAAACATGATTTCAAAGCACTTTTGGCTTCTATTCCATTTATTTTTATTACTTTTTTATTATAAATTTCATGTGAAAATTCAGAAATTTAAGTAGTTTACATAATTTAAAAAAAGTCTCGAATGTATTCATTTGTCTTAAAATTAAAAATTAGACAGCTCACATTCAACGAGGAATGTTTTATTGATAGATTAATTACATTTATATAAATAGGCACTTCAATTTTGAGAATAGTATAAAGTAAATAACCGAAGAACATTCTTTAAAGAAATTTTAGTCTTGGTGGAGCTTCAAAATGGGAATTAAATATAAGTACTCCCCCCAAAAAAAAGAATTAATTAGAAATTAAAGAATCAACTTCAAAAAGAATGTTCTTTTAAAAAAATTCCTTAAAATTACTTTAATTTCAGTAGAGAGGGTTTATATGAATATATCTACACTGGTGTGCAAAACTTAAGCAACAGGTATGTTTTTTGTCATAACTTCACGAGAAATCATTTGAGAGACATGAAATTCAGAAATGAGATACATCATTTTGCACTGAAAGAATGACGAAAGCATAGTTGCGCAGAAATGAATACAATGCATACAGTATGGAATCAAACAATAAAAGGCTTTATTGAACTCATAGTATCGTTACACATGATTGTCTGTCCAAGAGGAAGAACAGCAAGCAGATGTTCCTTAGTATGGGATATGCCCTCCCCTTACTGCAATGGTTGCTTCGCACCGTCTCCCCATACTCAGCACCAGAGTGTCCAACAGTTCTTCAGGTAAGAGTGCCCATTCCTTAATCAGCATCTGTTTAAGTTGTCGGGTGTTCCCAGGAAGGATGTAATCGTGCCGCAAGGCGTCTCCCCAAAGCATCCCACACATGTTCTATCGGATTTAAATCAGGGAAGCACGCCGGCCAATCCATTCGAGTGATATCTTCACTTTCCAGGAGCTCCTCAACAGCATGAGTCATGTGTGGCCTTGCATTGTCATCCATGAAAACGAAGTCTGATCCAATGGCACCTCGGAACAGACGCACATGGGGAAGGATTACCTCCTGACAATAGCGATCTCCAGTTACAGAACCTCTGTCGAAAACGTGGAGCTCAGTCCGCCCGTTCATCATAATGCCTCCCCAGACGACAACTCCAGGACTACCGAAACGGTCACTTTCCATGATGTTACTGGGATGAAACCGTGTCCCGACCTCTCTCCAAATAAATTGGCGTTGGGAATCGCTTGTGGCACTAAAAAGACTCTCATCTGTAAAGAGGACACGACTCCATTGATGAGATGTCCAGTTTTTGTGCTCCCTGCACCACTCTAAACGGTGCCGCCGGTGGGAAACTGTCAAAGGGATGCAGCGTTCAGGACGGCGGGCGAATAGGCCATCTTTGTGAATGCGTCTGGACACAGTAAAAAGCGACACTTGTCGCCCCGTTGCACAGTTGCTGAGTAATGGCGCTTGCTGACTGGTTTCGGGTTCTTTTCGCCTGCAGGACAATATGTCTGTCATCCACTGCAGTTGTTTTCCTGGGGCGACCACCAGCAACCTTTCTCACAGCTGTACCTGTGGTTTGGAAGGCTTTCCAAGCGCGCGAAACGACACTTTTGTTGATTCCGAACTCTTCAGCTACACTGGTCACACTACGCCCCTCCTCCAGCTTTCCGATCATTCTTCCACATGTGAAATCGTCCAGGTGATTTCTGCTAGCCATATTTCACGAATTAACTCACGTGCACTTGCAGCGAATGTCTTTAATTGCGTCTCCGTCCTTCCTTTTATTGTAGTGTTGAGCTGCGCGCGCCTTCCGCACGTGTTTTGCGTACGCTCACGTCGCCTGTGACGTTTTGTTCCTGATATTTGCATGCGCATGACCTTTCTCTTGAATTACGTGTTCATTGTACTGATTGCAAGAACTCCTTTTCTGCAATTTCATGGCTATCTGCTTAAAATTTGCATTTTTGCTTAAGTTTTGCACACCAGTGTAGTATTGCATTACTTTCATTTTATTATATTACTGAACACACATATATATTAGTTGTCTGTTAATTTTTTTCAAAAATCCTGAAGCTGTATCCTGAATATTAAAAATAATTTTATTGTATCTTTGGAGTAATTTCTGAAAACAACTATTAAAATGATAAATAATTATCTTGATTTTTTTTATGTTTTAGCTGGTTCCTTTCCATTGCTGTTCGGTAAATATGATACGCTGTTTTGTTTCATAAATTAAATACCCCACTATAAAAAACAATTGTGCGCAATTCATGTTCGAATCATCGACAGTATGGTTTAAATATAATCGTTGAAATACACTCAATTGAAATTGTGTGTTATATAATAAAAGCAAAGCGCTCTACACATTACCGAAAAAATAAGCCAAACCTTCATACTTTATTATTACTAATGGAAGAAGAATGTATATAAAATAATTAATTACGAATTAATAATGGAAATGAGGATTTATGAACAATTTAAAAGCCTATTTAAAGACTGATCACTAGCACAATGCACATATCTCTTTATATATTAAAAATATAATGTGAAGAAAAACTTCCTGAAGCCTTTCGGTAGTTATAGTTAGGCACTAATAAATAAATAAAAAAATACAACGCAATCTATAAAAATAAAAGATAGGTTAGTTCTGAAAAGAAAACTTTAGTAATATATAAAAGTAAACATCGGCATTGAGGACTTTCATAATGCAACACGAAAACCCTTTTAAAAAAAAGTTATCACAGTGTCCGACCCTTTTCCCATGTAATTTCCTTTCTTTTGTTTAGAATGATTTAAACATCTTCCCAAAAAGTTTGGATGCTCATCTGGTATCCGAAATCTATTGCTGTAAGAAAATTTTTCAGAGAGAGAATAGGAATTGTTTTCTTACCCCTCCTCGCCTGAAAAGCGCACGCTTGCCTGAATGCTTATTTCTGCAATTTCCGGTGAAAGAGAGACAACGCATCCATTCGTCTTTTACGCAACCATAACTTGCGATTCGCCTGTTTTTCTCTCGGAATAATCGTTTCTTTTCATCCGGAGCTTATGATTTCACGTCTGACGCCCCTATTCAAGCATGAAATAAGCGAAGAGGGTGTGAAGGAGGACAAAAGGTAGCTGAAAAACATTGTGTGGAATATAGACTAATATATATATATATATATATATATATATATATATATATACACACACAGTGACTTAAACAATTGAGAGTACAGCTTACTTTTACTTCACAATTCCAACTTTCATTATAAATAACACATTACCGAGAAATGGAAACATCTTTTTATTTTTACACATAACAAATTGTTTAATTTAAAGTAAAAATAACAAAAAATAAACGAAAAACTTCTAAATTCAAGTTTTAGAAGTATTTTAAATAAACATATGCAGAGTCTTGTCTAAAAAAAAGTGAAAATACAGAGGGTGTTCGCACATTTTTAACTGCTACTAAATATTATCTACTTGACTGCGACTTTAACCTAGTTTTGTGTATTCTTATCTTAAACCTTTTCAACAATCCTTTTTGTATAATTAAATTTTTTAGATGAATTTAAAGCCAAACTTTTAAATGGAAAATGTTTCCTCGAAGAGAAACCAGCATTGGTGTAAGGTAATTCGTATTGAGATTATTTAAAAAAGAGAAATCTTATTGTGAGATAGCTGAAATTGCTGGTAGAATTGACACTTGTGTTCAGAAAATCATTGCAAGATTTAAAAATGATGGATTGATTGAAAATAAATAAGGAAGAGGAAGGAAAGTATTCTGAATGGTGTCGCAAAAAGGAAAATTTTGGAAGAAATCAAGATTGATCCTAAAGTAATTGCAGTCAAACTTGCTGCTGAAACTTCTCAAATTATAGGCAGAAGTGCAAGTGCTGTGCAAAATGTCATTAGACAACTGTGCAAAATGTCATTAGACAAAATGAATATAAAAATCAAGTAGCTAGAAAGAAGCCGTTCATTATCTTGCAAAATCGGAAAAAGCGTTTGGAGTTTGAAGAAACTCATCAACTGAAGACGAATAACGTTTGGAAGAAAGTTATATTAATGATGAAAGTAAATTCAACATTTTTGGTTCCGTTCGCACCGTATGGAAAAAGCCCAATATAGCTTTGGATCCAAAAAAATTACATACTATAGTTCATCATGGTGGTGACTTTGTCATGGTTTGGGTCTGTATGGCTTCATACGGGTAGGGAATTTAATTTTTATAGATGGCACTATGAACCATATGGTTTACTTGGTTATACTTTACAACAATCTAAAGGAAAGTGCTAAAAATTTGGGTTTAGATGGAAAATAAATTTTTCAGCAGGACAACAAGTACAAACACATGGCAAGTAACGTCAAAATGTGGTGTGTTTTTTATTGTAAACAGCAGTTATACACAGCATCACAGTCCCACGACATCATTGAAAATTTGTGGGCCACACTCAAAACAAAGGTGCAAAAACAGAAAATTAGAAACAAAACTCATTTAAAACAAGTGTTGCATGAAGAATGAGGTAAAATACCTTCAGATAACACCAAAAAGTTAATCCAATCCGTACCATGATGTTTAGAGGGCATTAAAAACGCCAAAGGACATGCAAATAAATACTGGCACATCCTTTGTAAGCAAGATATTACAAAATTTCATTGGTGTATTCTCAAATCTTTGAGGCAAAACTGTGCTTTTAAAATGCTTCTGAAACTTTTCAATTTAGACGTTTTTCGTTGCTTGTTATTTATTTATACTTTAAAGTAAACCACTTGTCATGCGTGAAAAATAAAAACATGTTTGCATTTCTTAATAATATTTTATTTACATTGAAAGTCGCACTTATCAAGTAAAAGTAAGGTGTACTCTCAATTGTTTGAGCCATTGTATACTTCTTTTCTTTTTATATATGACCTTATCGGTGTATTTAAATAGATGGCCCGAAATTTGTACAGCAATTAAAAGTCATCAAAGTATGGGTTGTTACATTGGAAGCTATATTTATGATAGTCGCCCTGTCTGGATATGAAAATGGATATTATTAGTAACTATTGTAGGATTTTTGTCAGTCAGTTTTAGTTCTATAAATGGAAAGTTCATTCATGCTTTACCAATATCAGGCCCTATTGCAAGTTTAGGCAGATTAGGATAAGTAAAAGCATGAGAGATTATTTCAATTTATTTTTTTTAATTCTGTAAAAGGTTCAAAAATTATTCGAAAAAATTAAATTGAAATTGAATTTCGTATTTCTGTTTTCATTAGCTATGCAACAAAACTGAATTTATGCTAGAAACATTTTCAGAAACGTCTATTAAATAAATATATTTTAAAAATTAAAAAAAGTACTAAAAAGGTATAATTAAAGCAGATAAAATGTAAACAAAAAATTAATTTGCATTATCAGAAATAATTTTCTAATTGATATTTTTGTGGCTGCACTTGAAATTTAATATAATATGTTGCTAATAATAATTTTGAAAAATGCCTCACTAATAATTTAATTTTAATCAAAATAGTTCAAATTATATAAAATATTTAAGTGAATTGAAATGCATGCTATATAAATTATTTATCATATCAGTAGCATTTATCATATCAGTAGGTAAATTTTATATTTAATGCAAAACACATCTTGCCTCTTTAAATTATAAGAATAGAATTATTTTCAAATTTATTGCAATAAAAAAATCTTATCAAATTATATATACAGTGCATATATTTAAACGAAAGCACGCACTGAAATAAATAAGATAAATGAGTTTAAATAAGGGAAATGTTTATTGCATTAATATTATTTTTTTAAATAGTCATTATTTGAGAAAAGATTTAATTAAATTTGCTAATAATAAACATTAAATATTGTCATTTACACAAATTCATATTTATTCTATCATTAATTTTTTTTCGTTTTAAATAGAATGTATAATCTCTTTATCTTTCTTAGAAAAATAAAATCAAAATAAGCAAAAAAATGAAACTCATTGAAGATGGGGCGATGTCACTTTTGAGACGTAAGGAGAATGTCTCGAAAGACCAATTTCCGACATCATCTATACCCGAATTCACTCAATTCTAGGTTCATCCGAAAATATTCGAACATTGTTACCGACTTCAGGAATGAAGAGTATAGAGACTATCTACGAGTCATTACGTATGCTGAAAAATTTGAATATCATTTTTTGAATTGTTAGCATTCTCTGACGGTCTGCAAAAGCTAAAAAAGTTGAAAATTGATTTTTTTTCACGACTTCGAGATGAGTTTTGTCAAAAAGGGATATAAGGTCCAGAAGCCAGAGAAAAAGGGATATATATATATATATATATAAGGCAAGTAACCAAAAATATTTAACTAATAATGAATTTTCCAGAAACTACTGCAATATTAATATTTTAATAAAAAAAGAGATGATTTGGGATTAATCCTTTGTCTAAAATAAAAATAGACTTTCCGTTGCATATTAATTAACTCAACAGATGGCGCTGATACCCTCCAATTATTTTTACCTTGAATGGCGTTAGCACGGCGATTTTCAACCTGTGGGGCGCGCCCCCGTAGGGGCACTAGAGGGGGGGGCGTGGGAATATCCAAGAGAAAATATTATTTTTAAAATTTGATTAACTGACTGAAAGGAAAGCACACATACACATAGAAAACAAAATACATTTCGACATAATTAATAACTTATTAAAGTAAAACAACTTACTAAATTGAAATTTACTTAATCAAAACATACTAAATTAAAACAAATTTATTAATTATTAGTGATTTCCTGTGGCCTATCTTGCAGAGCGAAGTTTTTCGAAGGAAGGCTTAATATTAGAAATAGCCACTCTCAGTTCTGCCGAGATCTATATTTTGTCTTCAAAGAAGCCACAGCAGAAAATCCAGTTTCACAAAGGTGAGATGTTGAAAATGGTAATAGAATGCGAAATGCACATGTTTTTAGTGCAGAAAAATCATCCTCTTTTCCTCCCAAAATTCAAATAGTGATTTATTACTAAATTGTCTTTTAGTTTCACCACTTATCGTGAAGTCTATGGATTTTTCTTCCTCATCAATTGAGAGTCCTTCGGGAGTCTTATGAAATGGATCCCTAACTCACTCGTAACTTGCGATCAGTTTGTCGTCAGAAAGAAAATACTTCTTTAAAATTCTTTCCCAGCATGGCTAAATGATTTTCAGTGGTTACAAAAACCACTTTTTACATGTTCTTCTTCAGTCTTGTAAGCTTTAGTACAATCATCCACATTTGCAAACATTGTTGGATTTCTTTGCTTTAAATTTCTGCTTCACAATTCCATTTTTCTACAAAAAGTCCAACATATGCATATTTGCTCCTTGGAGTGGAAAATTCAAATTATTTAATTTCTCGAATATGTCGACGAAATAGCTCAATTTCATCACAAATAAACCATTGCGAAAATTCTCGGCCTCCGGTCTGTTTTCTTCTTCTAGGAAAATGGCAATTTATTTTCTTAATTCATAAACACATTGCAAAAATTTCTCACATGACAACCATCTTGCCTCGCAATAAAATAGTAACGCTGAATGTACTGAACCCATGTCTTTACAAAGTGTAGAAAAGATTCTCGATTTCAGGGGTCTCATTTTTAGATAATTTACTATGGTTACAACCGTAGTTAACACAATATTCAGACCAGGACTCATTTCTTTCGAAGCCAAAGCTTCTCTGTGGATCATGCAATGTGTCCAGACCCACTGATGCTATTTTTGTTTTACAAGTGCTTGTATACCTTGGAATCTTCCGGACATTGAACGAGCACCATTGGTGCATATTCCGACGCAATTTTTCCATTCTATATTTGCCTCGTTCATAAAATTATTTAAAATATCAAATTATGCGAGGGCCGTTGTTTTTTCCACTGGTTTGCAGAAAAGTAGTTCTTCTACTACTGACATATTATCACAAAATCGAACATAGGCAATTAAATGAGCATCTTTATTACTATCTGTTGCTTCATCAAGTAATCAAATTGCTTCATCATTGAAAACAATTTGTCACGCAACTTCGAAAAACGCTGACACTGTATATCTTCAGCTATATCACTAATTCGACGAGCAACAGTATCATTTGAAACAGGTACGGACTGCAGTTGTTTTGAAAAATTATCTCCAAACATAATTTCTACAATCTTAATAGCTGCTGGCAAAATAAACTCTTCACCAATGGTGTGTGTGAGGTTTTTTACATCTGGCTATTTTATATGAAACTCTGTAAGATGCAATTAAAGCTTTTTAATTCACAAAGTGTTTTTAAAAATTATTTTTTCTTTTTATATGATTTTAATTTTAATTCGAAAAATTCTCTGGGTTTGTGGACGTACTCACTATGAAGCGTTTTCAAATGTCATTTAAGATTATTAGGTTTCATGCTGCCTGTGGCCAACATTTTTGAGCAAATGATACACATGGGCCTTTCTTCTCCATTTACTTCAGTACTGGTAAACCTAAAAATTTAAGTATTCTTGATAATATTTTCTTGATTTTATTTTCGGAACCACGCTCATCTGTGTGCTTGTTGATGCTTGACTGTTGTTTAATGCTCGCTTACTTCCGCTTAAAGATTTATTCATGAATCTGCTGCCGTAAATATTTAATATGGTGAATTGCAATTAACACGAAAACATATATAACATACACATTCGCGATATATTCGATAGCGATAGAAGGATCGACTCGAATGAGACTGGCTGGAATAGAAACTTGCGTTATCGAACATTTTCCTTTTCTTATGAGAAAACATCTGAGCATGCTCGAGACGCGAGTTCGCAAATTGTACAGACTAACTCTATAGCAAAGAACACCTACATGCTCTGATTGGTCGATTTCTTTAGCACAGACTTTTCTAATCTGTAGCTGCTGCAATCCTATGTATTGTTTTTAGTTTCTCTGTACTTTTTTTGTCTGCTCTTTTTCAAAATGAGAATATAGCTATTTTTCGTATTTCTGATCTTTATTATTTATAAAGTTATTTGTTAGTTTATTAACTAACACATATAGTAATTTTTGTGTGAAGGATTATAAAAATAAGACTTGAAAATCAAGCTTTCATTTTACGGAAAATGTTCGACCAATTTTTTTATTCAATTTTCATGTTAAAAATATCTACATGCAGAAATACTATATTTATTAAGATATTTATATGACATTAAACGATCATTATAATTCTTATTGAATACGCATGTAAAATAAAATAACACGAGATATTTATTTTTTAATTTCATATTATAATTATTGCAATAAGATGCCTATCTGCAAATGTGATATATTTATTACGATATTTAGATTAATAACAATCTAATAATCTAGCTATTAATTTATTTGGTTTGAATTAATGCTTCATTAAACGCAAATATTTAGAAAATACAATTATATTAATAAAAATTAGATCATGTTGAAATTCACTCGTAACTTCCATAAAACTAATGAAAGCCACAAGCTTTGAGCCAAATAAGGAATAATGATACAATTATGAGTGCAAAACATTGCCAAAAAGATGCCAAGGCTTAAACCAATCAGAACATGTCGGTATCCTTTGGCATAGAATTGGTCTGTACAATTTGCGAATTCGCGCTCGAGACGGCATCGGTAGTGTGGATTCTCTTCCAGAAACATTACTTATTTTTTTCTTTTGTTTAGTCATACTTCTGTTTTATTTCTTTTATTATTCGAAAAATGAATTCCCAGTTTCTAAATTTAGCTCACCCCATCTAGGTCAACTTTCATTAATGAATTTTTCTAATTTCATATTCTTTTAACGTTATCTCCCTGTTTGGCTTTCATTTCAAATATAATATTTAAATTTTTCTCGCTTTCATTCGCCTCATCTGTTCACTGCCCGCTTGGCAAAATGCAAGATGCGATTTCTCGCCAATGTTGGCTCGCTTTTATTCTTTTTTTGACAGTTAGTTCAAAATAATTTAAAAACAGAATACAAAATATACATTATTGTTGTATATATTTTATTGTAAGAGGGGGGGGGGGGCGAGATGAAAATTATGATTGAAAACTGGGCCGTGAATACTGAAAGGTTGAGAAACCCTGCATTAGCAGAAACAGTTTAGGGCGAAGGAAACAAGATTGAACAAGAAGGGACACTTTTTGTAAAAAATCTTTTTTGCTTGCTACTGGTATGTTCTTTCCTTTTTGTTTTCATTATTGGTTATGAGAGTTATTAAATAGGTTATTTTATGTTATTTATTTTTGCTTATTAGTGGTCGTATTCTTTTAATTAATTGTTTGGTCTCTTTTCCGTAAAAATGGTGCATCTCTTAGGCCTTAATTTCAAGGGATTTTCGGGTCACGAGGGGTCAATGCTGTTGGACAAAAGTCTGGATTCCTCACAGAAAATATCCCTTATTTTGAATCCCTGCCTGAGGGTGACCATTGAGGAAGTCTTCAGGTCTGATTCTTATTTTATTTGGTTTAATTTTGATTCTATTTTCCTTTTAACTTGGTTTTTATTATTAATTGTCTATATATAAGGTATATGATGATTTGGATTGATTGATTATAACGGAATCTGGTTTAATGCTTGTTGGTAATACATTAATTGATATAATTAGAAAATTGATGGATTGTAAATATGTCGTTTGTAATAATGAGAGTTCAAGACGAATTTAAATCACAATTATCTAATTATCTCACATCCCATATTTTATTCTATGTTTTACTTAAAATTTAGAATCAAATTTTAAAAGGGAATTTCTTTCCGGGAAAATAAAATTGCTTTCCTTGTTTCGAATTACTGGGAGATTAGATTTTGGATTCCTTCGGACCAAAATCTAATCTAATCAAAACTATCATTAAGCCACTGGCTGCGTAATTCTTTAAAATCACTATTTAGAGGTGATGTTTGGAAATAAGTTCAAATATTTTTCAAAGAAAGTGAACTGATACTATATTTTACACAGTAATAATATAATATAATAAAAATCTGTAATCATAAAAAATAAACACTCTAAATTGCGAAAAACACGGAATGCAACAGAAAATGAACTGATAACAAACCCGTGGAAATCGCGGGATACGCAATTGGGGGGTTAAAACGGATTTGAAAGCTGTATTTTTCAAAGAGAAAAAGTTTTATGAAGTGGAAAATATATTTGCACTAAAAAATTTCTGATCTATCTGATTTATCATTGTCACAAAATTTTTCTTTACCCGTTAGATGCTCACGTTTCTTTAAATGTATTTTCAAATACTGCATTAAAAAAATTTATACTTCCAAATTTCGCTAATACAGTTTGAATTGATATTTATTCCTATAATTTACCATCAGTATCGAAACTTTTGAAACATTTAGAAATGGATATTATTTCTTTCTTACAATAGTATATAGAAGCATAGCAATTTTTTTAGCCTGCTTTGGATACAAAACTATCATCCAAAATATATAAATTAAGTCACAATATTTTTCTAAGTAAAATAAAATTGAAAAAGTTGCATATTTATGAAAAAAATTGTGCTTTATTTAATTTTGGAGTTATTCCTTTAGACTGCACAAATAAAATGCTAAAATGTCACATTTCTTCCACTTCCGAATCTCGAAAATTAATTATCATTTTTTATACTCGCGCGTTTCTTAAAGGTTTAGATAACTTAAAGTTAGACTGTAAGTTTAAATGAATCATTCCTCGCTTAGAAACGTATCATGACTGTCCAAAATTTCTTTCTTATGGCCGTTTAATGAAGTTAATCGAAAATTAAAGAATATTTAAGTAACGCCGAGTAGATTAAGATAGAATTTTCTTGGCCTGTTAGTTCCTAAATAATCTTTATTTTATTTTTAATTACATTTCTTGATAAATCCGATTACCATTGCCCTCTAGTGATGCTTTATTTAAGCATGAGTAATTTGGAAGCGCGATGAATATTGCTCATTTATTGCAGTTTTTTCTATTTATTTTGATTATTTATACAATTAGTTTTATACTACAAAATGTACTGTGGAGATACTGACTTCTTTTTACTTCTTTTCACTTTTCATTTTATATTTTGTATTCTACTTTTAAGTTGCATTTCTTGAAGAGTCCTATTCCCATGCTTGTTGGGTGATCATTTGTTTAAGTATTAGGGGCAATTCCGAAGGGTGGCGATATTCGCGATATTCTGTGAGAATATTTCAATTTTATTTTATTTTATTTATTTTTAATTATGACTTTTACTGCAGTGATATTATTTCCTAGTTTAATACTATAAAAGTGAACAATCGAGATACCCTATTTTCTCGTCCTGTTAAATAATAAGGAATTTTATATCTTACACCCCAGTTTTTAACATGTTAAGCTCAAAGCCTGTTTCAGTGCCCTTTCTGTCTAGCTCATGATATCCGATTTCTTTGACGGCAAACAGAGATCTGAACGAAGTTCTGATTAGACTGCTTATATTTAAGGGCTTTATTTTGTGATCCTCAGGTTAAAACTAATTAAGAGAATATTATTTTTAAATGTATATGGTCAGTTAACAACGACTAACACAACCTGAACGAAATTCATATTGCCAATCAGCAGTGATTTATGTGTCCTGAAGAAAAGGTACAAAATCAGTCACCGATGACTGACGA